>VDFB02123998.1:134182-216306 GCA_007258455.2 Sequoia sempervirens | reverse complement strand
CTCTCCCACTCTCTCTCACTCTCTCCCACTCCCACCCACTCCCACCCTCTCACACCCTCTCTCACCCTCTCTCACCCTCTCTCCCACTCTCTCCCACAAGCATACATACATACATACATACATACATGACACACCAAAATACATATACATACAAAGATATCAACAAACATTCAATAAATTGGCATTTAACTAAAGGAAGACATAAACACGAGCACATTATGTGTTGCTAGACATGTTCCCCAAAGAAGCAAAAAATGTCAAAAATGACACATAACACTCTCGCGTTATATTTTTATTTGGGAATCCCTTAGCCTTAGCTTTGGTATTTTCCTTGGAACACCAACCCAAAGGCTTGGAGGGCATTCCCAATGACCAAAGACGTGTTTTTACAAATTCAACAATTTTTCACATAATCGGGTTCATGCTCACTATCAGGATTGCATTTGGTTCAATATTGACAAAATTGAACACATGGGTAATGTTAGGTTCTCTCTTATCTTTCCAACGATGTAATTGTTTTCACTTTCTGACAATGGTAAGCCTTTCATCCATAATTTCTTTTGTTTGTATGTCTATTTTTTGTCAAAAAGCAGTGTTTGGTGTTTTTTTCGTTATAAATTAACTGTTCATCAAAATTTCAAATAAATTACATTGTTAGAAACTAGACTCCATTCTAAGAATTTTCAAAAATAAAAATAAAATAAAATCTATTACTTTCCAAAATTTGTAGGGGGAGCACGACCAAAATTCTTCTTTTTAGGAAGTGCCCACTTAGAAAAATTAGTAAAAAATCAAATATTCATTAAAAAATTATCAAAAAAATTGTGCATCAAATAGATACTATTAGCTAACTTATTATGGTAGCAATTTTAAAAATACTACAAAAAATTTCACCATGATAGGGTCATACAAGAGTTGCTATGTTATTTTTTTCTAGTTCAAAAACAACAAAAATTTGTGTACATCCCTCTTTTGAACCCCTTAATCTCAACCATTTTCAAAATAAATTAGTAGTTTAGAAAGTATACTCGGAGCACTTCAATCCTTGTTTTTGTTCCATCTCAAAATTTTGAGTGTAGCTATCCTCAATTTCACATCCAAGGTCAATATTTCCTTATTTCAAAAAAAAATGTGGCCACTTAAGGCCCCTTTTTGGGAACCATCTTGGTGCACTTAGAATATAGTCTAATAATTTGACCATTAGCTTATAAAAATTTCTATGGAGTTGTAGATATCTTCCATTTCAAAAACACAAAACAATATTAGGTAGATAATCAAACATCTTTCATTTCTATAGTGACTTATTTATCCTAGAGGAACTAAGTATATAGTATACAAAGAAAACCAACAAACCCACAACTACCCCTATTTTGAATGAGTTTAGTTTTCTCCCCTTCCTCTCCCTAATCTCGTCTAAATATTTTAAAGAGACCAAGGGTCATAACACAACTTTATTCAACCCACTAAATGGCTCGGTTAATGAAACTTGACAAAAGCAACAAAACAATTGCTACATTTGGAATTTCACGTGGAATGAAGAGTGGTGACAATAATCTACTTATAGTTTAATAAAACACTATTTTTAGAAGGCTTGACATTAGAAAGATAAGTGTTACTTTTAGATATTTTACATGAGTTTCCTAGGGCCACCCATTTGTTATAAATTTGCTATAGCACTAAAATGTCCCACTTGTGAAGCATGCATTGAAGATCATATCTTTGGTTATTGCATTCCCAAAAAATTAGTGTTTCCTCATGTTGACCCCACATAGTGACATGTGAATGGGGCCAACATTGATTTTTTTTCAATTTGTGCTTATATGGAGTGAAACTTGACATGGTTAGCCTAGACGCATGCGTTGACAATATGGAAGAGTTTCAAGACTCAAACATGATTCCATGCTATATAAAGGCATCTCATCCTTCCTAATAATACAAGTTCACTTATTCTTCATCTCTTTCATATATTGTTCCTAATTATCAAATGGTGGTAAGTGATTATTCCCTAATATATCATTGTATAATTAATTTTTCCTATATTAATTTATAAATTTTTATTATATTATGTGGAGCTCCAAAAATTTAGAGAGGAGTTCAAGTTATTAGGTTCAAAATAAAAAATCATAACTTGTCTCTCTATGTATTTTGTATTACTAACATGTGACATTGTATGCATATATTGATTTGTTGTATATATTATAGTTTTACCAACATATACTATTGTATGCTTGCATGGATTCTTACTTAATATATGGGGAGATAGAGATAGATGGGGAGAGAAGGAGAGAGAGATATATCTATATTGGAAGAGAAAGAGAGATGAAGATATATGGCAAGAGAAAGGAAGAGAGGTGGAGATAGAGAGATGGATAGGGGGGATAGGGAGGGAGAGAAAGGGATATAGATAGGTAGAGGAGGATATATAGAGAAGAGAGGGAGAGAGGGAGAGATAGGTTGAAGAGGAATAGAGAGAATAGTGGGAGATAGATAGGTAGAAAAGGGAGAGAAAGAAGTGGGGGAAGAGGGAGAGTGATATGTAGAAAGGGAGAGAGAGAAGAAGATAGGGGAGAGAGGGAGAGATATCTCAATATATATAGAGGGAGAGGGAGAGACATAGAAAGGGGGTGATATAGAGAGATAGAGGGGGATGGTGAAAGAGATAGAGAGATCGTGATAGAGGTAGAGAAAGATATGGATAGAAATAGAGAGAGGAGTGAGAGGGAGATAAAAAGAGAAATAGAGATAGACATATAGAGTAGGAGAGATGGAGGGAGAGATGGAGTGAATGAGAGAAAGGGGGGAGAGGGAGAGATATATAATAGTGTCTCCACATCTATATTGGGTCAAATTATTTGGAATTAGTAGTAACTACCCATGCATTATAGATATATTTTACTAAAAATTATAATATCATCTATGCATACAAGGAAAAATTTATCAAGATGTAGTTTCAATACTTCATTTATTAGCCTCATAAAAGTACTAGGTACATTAGTCAATGTGAAGGAATAATCAACCATTCATATAAACCTTATTTTATCTAAAAATTTGATGTTCCACTCAACTCCTTATCTAATCTTGATTTGTTGACATCCTCTTTACAAATATATCTTGTTGAAATATTTTGTGCCACATTAAGAATCCATAAGATCATTCATCCTTTGTAAAGGAAATTTTTACTTGATAGTAATTTTTTTTATAGCTCTATAATTTTTACACATTCTCTATCCCTCTCCTTTCTTTGGTGCTAGAATTGGCAGTATTGCACATGGAATTAAACTTTATTTTAAAATAAATCCTTCAACAATTATGCAACTTGCTAGTTCAATTATTCAGTTTTAGTTGGTGTCAACCTATGTATTGCTTTATTAGGTAAAATTTCTCCTTAAATTAGATACATATTATGACTTGTCTCTAGTGAAAATATTTCTAAAAAGATATTAAAAATAACATCAATATACTATGTCAACAAGTTAGAAAATTAGGATGTACTCTTGTATTTTCTTCTCCCACTTTTGTGTCATCTTCTTTTCTCATAAAATAAAAAATATATTATTTTATTTCTTCACATTCTTAGGAATTTCATGAAATTTACTAACATTACTCTTGCAATATTAATCATTCATTCACCACCCTCTTTCAATGGTAGAAGTACACATTTCACTTTATCTTTTGTAAATCTATATGCATATCTAATCTATTCAACAGTGAAAATTTTCCAACATAAGTTTGGAGTTGTTACCAAAAATTTGCACTTTATCTTTTGTAAATCTATATGCATATCTAATCTATTCATCAATTCATAGTGTGCCTTCTAATTAAATGCATGTTAAATTCAATTGAAGGCTATCATTTTCCCCCATATGACTTGGTATGGTTTAGGATAATGACCCCTAACAAAAAGCTATCATTTAATATATTTCTAACTTTTTTCCTTGTTTTCTAGGTAAGAGAAAACCTCTTTTATGCTCAGTGGTTACAAAATTTCCAAAATAATTTCATAGTTTTTAGTTGATTTGTGTGACCACTATGGCAGTTTCATTTGTGGTCCAATGATTTTACAAAATTTCATGTTGGGAAAATGTGTGTTGTACACTTTACATAATGCTTATAATGCAAAAGTAATATTTATTTGTGGTGCATCTAGGGATGTGTGTATAACATAGGTTAGACATTATTGAGGTTGTTAGATTTTACAAGAAATAAAAATTTGAGCTAGGATCTATTGTTATTCATAGATCACTTCCACTCTAATCAATAGATGATCAAAAATAAAAATAGTTAAATGGAGAGAGAGTCCTAATAAGAGAGAACTAAAGAGGAAAAATGCAAGAAACTATACACAATACTCACATTACTCTTTTTAACTAACAACAAAGAGAGGTGAGTGTTGTATATATAGCACAAATTGGAGTGTATACATATAAGAGGTGTATAACTCCAATTGCTTAATTTTAGGAATATGATCGTAAAACAATATGTACAATAAATTGAATGCACAAATAAAAATATAAAACATAGAGACACAAATATACGTGGTTCATTTGATATTGGCTATGTCCATGGAGAAACAACCAATCCTTCATTTTTTTTATCCAACAAAATGAAGGGATACAACCTACAACACATCTAATACAACTTCTTTTTCTCTTTCATAGTCTCCTCTCATAATACAATATGTTTTGAATGTGGTCAAATATAATACAAGCTATAGAATACTAAATTATTGGCTATTTTTATGGGGCAGTGAAAAACATATATAACAAAGCTTTTGGGATTTATGGTTGAAGGGTGACTTCCAACACCAGAAGGGAAGAATGAGTGACAAGCCCTATCTTATCGCCACGTGTCCTAGCCAACTTTTTGGGTGAACAATGGGTGTCTGTATGGGAATTTTGCTACTTCCTATGATGATCAAATTAGTCATTTACTTGCCAAATTCTACTAGTGTTAGTCATGTGACTAAAACTTTTAGTCACATAGTCATTTATTTGCCAAATTCTACTAGTGGATGAATGGTCCAGATTCATAATAAAAAATATGTGAGTGACCATCAGACTCCATAGTGGGGTTATCCCCTCTCCTCCCTGCAACCCCCTACAATGAAATAGCCTACAAAACCAATAAGATCATACTCCATAACCAACACTTAAAATAGGCAATTCTAATAAGTGCAAATGTTTGGAGTTGATATTAAGAAGTGTTGTGAACCTTCTTCAAAGTTGGGATTTCATGAAATTAAAGGTGTTGAGCCCATTTGGTCTACCACCCTCTTATGACAGAGTTGATTGTTGAAGTAAAAGTGTGTTTGGAAAGATTTGTAGTGCTCCTTATTTTATGGTCTTAAGACCCTTGAAAGTTATTTATGTGGTCATGAATACCCCTAAAGCAATGATGAAGGTAAGTTAGAGTGTTAAGTTGTTGGTTTCTTATGTGGGTTGTTGTCAAGAAATTTTCAAAGATGACAATAAATATGAATTGGGAGGTCATTACCTTGAGTTACTTATGGAATTGAGAAATTTATATTATATTGCATATAATATAATATTTATATTATATAATAATAAATATAATATTTCTATTATAATATATTTAATATAATAATATTATAACATAATATTATAATATATCTAATATAATAATATTATAATATTAAATAATATAACATTTATATTATAATAAAATATTACATTATATTATAATATTATATTTTATTTTATTATAATTGTTGGCGATACAAATTTGCACCTTGTTTGCTAAGCTTTTCCAATTGCACTTAGCAAACTTGGAACAACATTGGAATGCTTTCAGGTTGTGGGTAACCTATTTGAAAGCAGACCTCTGGATTGTGGGTCGGCTTCCCCGTTTGATATCACTTAACTATTAAATTTCTAAGATAAGGGTAAGAGATGCATGAAATAAACCTAATGCTGGAAAGAAACTAAAGTGATACACCAAAACAATTTAGACCTGTTAACAACCTTGCACACTCAAATCAATATTTCAAAGCTAACTCACACAAATCCCTATCCAATGTAGTTCACATCAATAATTTATAAAGAGGTTTGTAATAGTGTTCTTAAAAGGAAAAGATAGATTTCACAATTAACAACACTACTAAACAATATAATTTATAACCTGCAAACATACATTTTATGTTAAATGGATGCATGAAACATGGGACAAGTTGTAAGGAAAATGAATTTTCACAAAATGGACTGATCAACCATTAATAAGACACCACAAAACATGAAGAGAAAAGGTAACAATGCTCCAATCTATTAAATCGAAGTGCTTATTGTATATTAGGTCTATCTGAGTTACAATGCAGCTTCATGAAAAATAACTCCAAGAGAGTATCTATCCTCTTGCTGAAAAGGAAAGAACTCGTAAAATGTTCAAAAATGAACATACTTAACTCACACCAAAACCTCCCACACATGTGCTTCTAGAAGATTATCCTTGAATAAAATAGAAATGGCACTAAAAGAACCTTCTAGAAGTCTCTAAAATGCCCTCTACATGGAGAACAAACAAGCTAAGTCAATAGCCATCCCAAAACTATGACAAATAAACCTCTAGATGGCCTCATTCTTCACCAAAATAGTCTAAACAACATCTCACACTTCCCACACCTCTACAAGTCATAATTGGTCCTATTTCAACACTTGACCATATTCCCCATCATGTAATATGTGTGTTTCTAAAAACACGTTGCTTTTAAAAGCATTAAAGAAAGTGAATTTTTTAAGTGATTTATAAAACACCACTTAGCAAAACACTTTACAATTAAGCCTAAATCAAAGGGCCCCACCATATTTTTGTGTTACATTTGCATTAAAAGGCACAATAAAAGTGATTTTAAAATCAGTTATATGATATTTTTAGACATGGAATAAAATGTAACATCAAATGCTATGGCAAAAGCTCTCAAAATGCCTCTAAGGAATTTGACCATCAACTTACCATATTCTGCATTCTCCTACACATGTCATACTTCATTAGTTTGTGAAGGCATATAGTATCAATAGCACTTGGCTCATAAGGCCGACCTCCAAGACTCTTGGAAAGCATATTCCACCATGGTATTGGCAAAAGAAAAGCATCACTTAAGGGTCTCATGGAAACACAATGTATTGCACACCTCAGCATAAGTCAAAATAACACAAGACATAAAATGCCTAGGTGATAGCACATGATATATTGAAGACTTAGGAAATCTTTAAGGAATGGGGAAAAGAAATAAAGGAATAAAAAAAATGCCTAGGGAAATAGTATTTGATTTTCAGCCCCAATCATATTTCACATGAGTTTGATTTTAAAAGAAAGGATAAAATATCCCATCAAATTGAAAATAATAGGGTCAAACCCTAATGATAATACCCGAATGATGCAAAAAATATCATCATTTGGTCACTTGGAAGAATCTAGAAATATGATGCTCTACCGCCAGGGTTTGAGCAAACATAGGGAAATGGCAGACATTGGTTTTTCAATCAGTTTTTTACACCCTTTGCATGAAAATGACATGGGAATGCAGGTAAATGTGTCTTATTCCATTAAATCTACATTACATTACACTATTGAGACCATTTTTGAATCACAGGATGCGGCTATGAAGCATTTCTTTGGCTCCCCTCATTTCCCTATTTTTTGTTGTTGCTTTCTTCTATTGACAACAACCATGAGAAGCTAGTATGAAGCTTTACAGGGAGCTTTTAAAATGGCACAACTCTGTGCATCTTGGTGTTTAAGCTTAGGTAAGCTCCTA
The DNA here is from genome assembly GCA_007258455.2 of Sequoia sempervirens. Taxonomy (NCBI): domain Eukaryota; kingdom Viridiplantae; phylum Streptophyta; class Pinopsida; order Cupressales; family Cupressaceae; genus Sequoia; species Sequoia sempervirens. Next base: position 208,535 of record VDFB02123998.1, on the reverse strand, counting down.
GTCAGCCTCCATATTGTTTTTCCTCCAGATAGTGAGCAAGAAGAGCTCGAATAGAAGCTTTCAAATGTCTCATTTTTCTTTTCTACCATGGAATTGTTTAGAAAAGCATCATTAAAATGAAAAATTGAATAGAATCAATTGTTTATGTTGTTTTCTTGACTTAAAAAAGCTTACTGACCATGGCCATGAATAGAAAAGGTGTCATTATGCTTCATTTCTCAAAACCCTCTTGTAATATTTTGACTTTCCTTCTTGAATTTCAACAACATTCACAACCCAGATGTGTTCCTAGAATGTAGAAAAAGAAAGAATCGGTTGTGGCTCAGCCTCTATTTTTTTTTTCAACTGGGTTTTCTTCCATTTGTTATTTTCTATCTTTTTCTGCATTTTGAGAAAAAACCCTGCTTGGGTTTCTTGTAGCATTCATATTTGTTGAATTTGCAACTCTTAGTAGAGAACCCAAATGGGTTACAGGATTTTCTTATAGAACTCAGATTTGTTGCAAGAAATGCAGATAATTTTGTAAATTCTTTCACTTTTTTGTTGTTTAAAACACCTGGGTACATGGCATCTTCATTTTTCTTGGCCCATGAAAAAGATGCACTATTCTGAAGTTTCATCTTCACTTAATCTATAGATACACTATCATCTGAACGATCTTTCTTTTTTGGAACAAACTGAGATAATTACCTCAGTAATGGAGTATGGAATAAGGTCTTTTTGAGCTCAGGAAGTGGAACATTGTGAGACCTGCATCAAATTTTTAATAGTGCCTTGACACTGTTGCATGTTGGACCATATCTCATACAAGCTCACTGGGTTTACTCAAGACTGTATCCAATGATTTCAAAAATTTGTGTAACATCTTTTGTAAAATTGTGTTTGATTCTTGAACGTGATTTAGATGAGGCTTCAAAAACTTTAATAAGCAACTAGATTGTGGAAGTCATATGACCATAACCAACCTCATTACTAAACCTTTTAAAATTGAATGAGACTCCCTGAGAGGTGGAAAATTGGAACAAGAGCTACACCTATCCACTATTCCATGATAAAACACTACCCTATAGCCTGCTTTACTTGTTATTGTGCCATTCATGGGATCATTGCATTGTCTTGGAATCTCCTACCACCTACTATCATGAACTTTGATTGTTATCTTCCAATGACTGTTCACCCTTTATGAGTTCCTTTAAATATTATGATTGCATGTCTCATATCACGATTCCATTAAGTAAGTATTTCTCATTGATGACAGTGGATTGATATTGGCACTAAAGCTTTGTTTCCTTCTATAGTTTTGGTATCAAGCTTGTAATGAAACCCTCTATTTCTATAAAATCCTATCAACCTATTGCCACTAGTGACAGGCACTTGCTTAATGTAACCACCATGTGAGACTGCCACTAGCCTTTTATCATTATGACTGCTCATGATTTCCTTGATGGCTATTTAGACTTTCCTCAAAGTTTTGCATAGTCATTAACACTATGACTTGGGCATAGTAGAGTCCTTGAGACTGTTGGAAACCTTGATCTAACTCACTAACATAAGTTGATGGCTCAATATAGAGAGTAGAGGCCCCCTATTTCTTCATGATGGCTTGTCAATGCACCTATTCAATCCTTATGAAAATAATGAATTGTCCCTTTGAACCCTCGTTGAAGTCAAAAAATTGTTGGTACTTGTGAATGTGCTTTATGATCTGCTCCTCTTTATCTCTTACATGAAATATCATCATTGTCTTATCTAGATGATCTCATCCTTGTGCTCATTCATTTTCCTTTACTGTCATAGGTTTATGATCTTGCTATCAGAATTTTATGTCAGGACTATTGTAATGCTAAAAACTATCTCCCAAAGATGTCCTCCATGTTGCTTATGCATAATGGGGCTGTAACCTACCTACCCTATTTAAGATGCTTGTAAGTCATTTTAGAGTTCTTGCAAATGCCTACATTCCTGATTCAACTAAGAGATTTAACTTCGATTATTTCAAGCATCTTTATATGCTAGAATTTGAGGTTTGTCATTGTAAATCAAATCTCCTTATGGGTGGGTTCTTTACAGTTGAATCAAGGAATAACTCTTGGATTTCATGAGGGATTGTCACTGACTCTTACCTTTCATATATCTGATAGAGAAACCTTAAGAATCACATGTCTATACTTTGTAAGAAGTTGATTTAAATTTCTCTTCTCTTCGCTTCCTCATTTGAATCCTTTGAGATGACTACTTTAGGTGTATTGTATTCAGTATCCTACTCACTGTCATAATTGTTATCTCATGATCTCTATTGACTACTCTTTAGGATTGGGCTCTCTGTGAAGTATGGCTGTCCCATTATGCTTGCTCACTGATATTTACATGTATGGTCTCCTTCATAGCTCATGTCTAATCCTTTACCCTTGTCAAATAGAATCATGATCTTTGTATATTGCTTAAATGGTGGATGTCATCTCCTTTGATTGTCTATGCACTAACCCCCATTCATTTGATGACTGTGATGGTTGTGCCTAGTCATTATGACAGTGAGCAGACTTATTACTATGACTATCCTAGAATTATCACTGAGAAATATCAATCCCTTAGTCTTGCATAGAAACCTTGGACCCCTTTTCGCTATGCTTCATTTATTTTCACATTCATTTGATCAGTATGTGTTGTTTTCTGAGGAAAAAGATGTCTTACACCTCATGGCTGTTGACTCGTGACACTTGTACGATTGTACTACTTGTTGTCCCTGTGACTTGAAAATGAAATGCACTGCCCCATGCCTGTTGACCTTGTAAGCTCCCACAAAGGTGTTGTCCTTATACTTGTACCATGACCATTAGTCAACCATTACTCATGTTGTTGTTATATGTGATAAACATGGATATTCTCATCATTCTAACTTTATTTGATAGCCATGCACCACTTATGTGGGTGACCTAACAACTCACTTTCCTATGTGATGAGTGATTTCCGAATAGGTTTGTGGTGAGAGGGGCTTGACAAAAAACTTGAAATGCTTCCTCATTGTTGAAAAGATGCATAGTTGAATTTGATGCATCTTTTGAATCTGATAATGAAAGTTGATCAACTAGTATGATTCCATATTGATTTAATGCATTGGTAAGAGATAAATCTTTGATCAAGTTTCTTAATTTCCTTTTCTTTCGAAGCATGCTAAGGTCTACCCTTGTGGGAGCCATATTTACCCCACATGTTGCATTTGATCTGATAATGAAACAATAATCATACTTGTCCTAAATCTACACATGAAGCAAACACTTAGAAAATAAATGCATATGTTGAATGTTTTGGTTTAATGCACTTATGGATCAGTTTATACATGCATAAGTAGGTGTGTATGCAAGGATTGAATCATTCATTACTTAGAGCTTCACTCTAACACCATGTTTTCTTTAGATGTAGGGTGAGGAGGGCTATGGATCTAGGAGGGACACAAGCAGTTCGGGGCAGCAACAACATGACAATGGGTGACTTGTAACCAATCATTCACAGGCAATGACTAGTTCCATTGTTAGATCCACATTCTCCTTTGTTTCATTCTACTTATTAATATATAAGTTGTTTCATATTTTCATTTGAATAAGAGAGCTATTCCCTTGGCTTGTGAGGGACATATACCTTAATGATTATAAATAAAAGAAATTACATTTGAATAGATATGAATCTCTTTCACATTTGTTGTAATGCACCATTGAAATGGAAAAATATGTAATCTGATTTACTTTGAAAATCACTCCTTCATGCATATTGAAACTAGCAGTTTAATGTTTTGTCTTTTAAATGTTTAAACAACCTGAAAAGAGAAAACGCTAAGTTACCTGATTTTTGTTGAAAGCTAAAAATCAGGTAACATTTTTGGCAACATCTGCTATATGTTTTCCTGCTAAACATGATACCAGATTCCTCTTGTATTATCCATTGGGCATGGGGTCATTCAAAAAACTGACACTACTTGAAAATAATATTGCAAACAGTTGTAACTCATAACACCAACAAGAAACACTTGAAAGCTTATTGAAAAACCCAACACTGCATAATGGAAACTATCTAGCTATGCTGAAAAGCACTTAGGGAAAACTAGAAATGCATCTGAAATGAGACTACACTACCTACTCTAACCAGCAAAGAAGCTGGTCAAACAAAACCATTGACAGGTTTTGTGAACTAACACTCCTTTTTAATCAGCAACTAATGCATTACATGCTTATGCATTGCTAAAAGAACATGAAACACATTTAGATATTCAATAGACTGTCTCAACGTTTCATAAAGAATGCAAATGAACTTACTTGCACCTTGAAAATGATCATGCATATTGTTGTCCTGAACAAGACATGTGAACTGAATTGGATCACCTTTAGTTGCAACTCCAAAATCAACCTCTTCATCAATTTCATCCTCAAAATTGGATGCAAGCATGATCTCTGGTACTTCAGTAGCCTCTGAACTAGCTAGAAATCTAATGGGGCAGCCTCTTGAAATGACAAAGCTTGAACTTCTATTGGTGATCTCATGTTTGTCAAACAAACAAGGCACCTGATCACCCACTTGCTTTACATACTATTGTTCCAAATGATCACTCATATATTCACTAGAGAACAATGAGATGGCTTCCTCCAACACACCTTCAATCAATACATTAGCCTCTGGCTCTTTTATACACTAGAAAGGAAGCTATTTATAATTCTCATTACTAATCAAAGAAAGATGCTCCAAATCAAGCTTGTCTTTTTCTATGGAGGTAGGAAAGTGTTCAAACAGTGAAGGGTTCTCCTAAAACAAACTCTCAGCTAATAAATTAGCTTCAAGCTCTTTTGTATAGTAGAAAGGAAGCTCATGAGACCATATAAGACATCGTGCAGCAGGTTCATGAGAAGATTTTTGTTCAAACTTGTGAATTTGTTGTTGAATTTTTACATGAGTTCCAAACTCCTCTAGCAGATCTAATTTCTTGTCCACCAATTTTGAACAAAAGTGTTCAATGATATCAATGTACACTTCTTCATATAGCTTAGCATCAACTTTCTTATGCATAACATGCTCAAAAGTATCAAATCCATTTGTACACTGCTCCTCCTCAACCTCATGTTGCTGACTTCTGACCATATTTATGCTCTCCCCATCATGCTCAATGAAACATGGAAGATCATCAAATGAAGTTGTGAAATCATAGCCTGCATCACCCTTTTCAGCCTCTTTAGGCTTCTATCTTGATCCTTGAACCCGCAACCATTTGATGTCTTCCTGTTGTTCTGAGATAGCATTTGGAGTGGGAAAACTCACACTTTCTTCATTCCAAACTACACATTTCTCTTCTTGGTCAGCCTTTTCCACCATTTCATCTTACTATCCTGTTGGAACATTTTCACCATCTTGTAGAACAATGGGAGGATCATCAGCTAAAACTCTGCAAGAAACATTTTAAGAATTCTTCTCCTATTCAGCCTTTTGCAATTGTAGCCTGTATTCCTCCATGGCTAAATGTAGCAAGTTCACACTTCTATTCTCCACCATGTTGATTGTGTTGTGTGTGCCAAGGGTCTACTCTTCATCTACAACCATTATCACATTATCCTCCATTATCACATTTGATTTGTCATTCCCAAGCTCTTGTTCAAACATAATGGAAGCTAAAAGATTTGTTTCTTCCTCTACAAGCATCTCTCCTTTAGGTTGTTTTGGAAGATAAGGGGTTGGTTGAGCCTCCTTAATGGGTTCTTCACAAGGATGCCTTTGTTCAATAAAGGGTTCTTGAACAGAAGGAGAGCTCCTAAAACTTGGGAAAGTAAATTCCCTAGGCTTCTCCATAGGTTGAGCTTGCTTAAGGATAGGTTCCTGAGTTGAAACAAGATTTCTAAAACTTGGGGACTCAAATCTAGCAGGCTGAAGATGTTCAACTTGCTTGAAGCTTGGAAAATTGGACTTGGGAACTCCTTTATTGACAGGATTGTTCAATATTATAGGAAGAGCTGAGTTGAGACTAGGACTGGAAGTTTCATACCTTAGTTTGCATTGATAATCAAAATAAGCTTAACTACTTTGCACCTGAGTATACATAGAATTGATTTTCTCCTCTTTAGCAGCTATCTCTCCTAGGCTTTCCTCAAACTACCTTCTTTTTGTCACCTGCTCTTGATCATAAATAAAGGATTGATCAACCAAATCTTGCTACTATGAGATGATCCTTTTCTGCTTCTTGATGTCAACCAACATCCAATACATATGTGAGAACACCTTACTAGCATCACTAATCTTCATATGTTCAAGTTTTTGGCTCAAAGCCCACAACACATGGTCAAGCTTTTAGACCAGATCCAATGCATGCTGGTAAGGGTTCTCTTGAGGCTGATTATGAAAATAATCATGTTGGTTGGCATCAAATACCTCTTCATGGGGTTGATTTTGATCATGTATTGATTGATATTGAGATTGAATAGGAATGGGAGGGTGGAAAATAGGGTGAGATTGTTGGTAGTTTGTTGTTATAGGGACATTTGGTATAAGACTAGTAAGCTACTTTGTGTGAGATGGCTGGTAAGAGGGCACACATGCATGGTTCTCATGAAATGGTGGGTAACATGAGATATTTCCATAAAATGCAGACATATTTTTCCATTCAAGAGAATGGAAATTCATTGAAATTTTTGGTAAAGCAAGAAACCAGGTCTGATTTTTGATAACACTTTGTCTACTTGAAACCATTTGATATCCTTCCAGAGTCACCAGGTGTATTGAAAGCTTGCCTCCAAAAGGCTAAAAATGCTACTACACACACCAAGCAGCAACAATCAAATGCATAAACATGAATTGAGAAGCAGTTCACTGTCCCACCAGGCATGCCAAAACTATTGGTGATACAAATTTGCACCCTATTTGCTAAGCTTTTCCAATTGCCATTAGTAGATTTGGACCAACATTGGAATGCTTTTAGGTTGTGGGTAACCTATTTGAAAGCAGACCTCCGAATTTTGTGTCGTATTCCCCGTTTCATATCACTTAACTATTGAATTTCTAAGATAAGGGTAAGAGTTGCATGAAATAAACCTAATGTTGGAAAGAAACTAAAGTGATACAACAAAAAAATTTAGACCTACTAACAGCCTTGCACACTCAAATCAATATTTCAAAGCTAACTCACACAAATCCCTATCCAATGCAATTCACATCAATAATTTATAAAGAGGTCTATAATAGTGTTCTTAAAAGGAAAATAGAAAGATTTCACAATTAATAACACTACTAAACAATACAGTTTATAACTTGCAAACATACATTTTATGTTAAATGGATGCATTAAACATGGGACAAGTTGTAAGGAAAATGACTTTTCACAAAACAGATTGATCAACCATTAATAACACACCACAAAACATGAAGAGAAAAGGTAACAATGCTCCAATCTATTAAATCAAAGTGCTAATGTATATTAGGTTTGTTTGAGTTACAACGCAGCTTCATGAAAAATAACTGCAAGAGAGTAGCTATCCTCCTGTTGAAAAAGAAAGAACTCCTAAAATGTTCAAAAATGAACATACTTAACCAACACCCACCAAAACCTCCAACACATGTGCTTCTATAATATTATCCTTAGATAAAATAGAAATGGCTCTTAAAGAACCTTCTAGAAGTCTCTAAAATGCCCTCTACATGGATAAAAAACAAGCTAAGTCAATAGCCATCCCAAAAATGTGACAAATAAACCTCCAGCTAGCCTCATTCTTCACCAAAATAGTCTAAATAGCATATCACACTTCGCACACCTCTACAAGTCATAATTGGTCCTATTTCAACACTTGACCATATTCCCCATCATGCAATATGTGTGTTTATAAAAAAGACATGGCTTTTAAAAGCATTAAAGATAGTGAATTTGTTAAGTGATCTATAAAACACCACTTAGCAAAACACTTTACAATTAAGCCTAAATCAAAGGGCCCCACCATATTTTTGTGTTACATTAGCATTAAAAGGCACAATAAAAGTGATTTTAAAATCACTTACATGATATTTTTAGAAATGGAATAAAATGTAACATCAAATGCTATGGCAAAAGCTCTCAAAAATACTCTAAAGAATTTGACCATCAACTTACCATATTCTGCATTCTCCACACATGTCATACTTCATTGGTTTGTGAAGGCATATAGTATCAATAGCACTTGGCTCATAAGGCCAACCTCCAAGACTCTTGGAAAGCATATTCCACCATGGTATTGGAAAAAGAAAAGCATCACTTAAGGGTCTCATGGCAACACAATGTATTGCACACCTCAACATAATTCAAAATAACACAAGACATAAAATGCCTAGGTGATAACACATGATATATTGAAGACTTAGCAAGGCTTTAAGGAATGGGGAAAAGAAATAAAGGCATAAGAAAAAAATGCCTAAGGCAATAGTATGTGATTTTCGGCCCCGATCATATTTCACATGAGTTTGATTTTAAAATAAAGGATAAAATATCCCATCGAATTGCAAAGAATAGGGTCAAACCCTAATGGTAATACTCGAATGATGCAAAAAAAATTGAATCATTTGGTCACTTGGAAGAATCTGGAAGCATGATGCTATGTCGCCAGGGTTTGAGCAAACACAAGAAAATGGCATTAACACTAGTTTTTTAGTTAGTTTTTTACACCCTTTGCATGAAAATGACATGGGAATGAAGGAAAATGTGTCTTCTTGCATTAAATTTTCATTTCATCACACTTTTGAGACTGTTTTTGAATCACAGGCCGCAGCTCTCAAGCATTTCTTTGGCTCCCCTCATTTCCCTATTTTTTGTTGTTGCTTTCTTTTGTTGACAACAGCCATGAGAAGCTAGTATGAAGCTTTACAGGGAGCTTTTCAAATGGCACAACTTTACGCATCTTGGTGTTTGAGCTTAGGTAAGCTCCCAACCAGCCTCCATATTTTTTTTCCTCTAGATAGTGAGCAAGAAGAGCTCGAATAAAAGCTTTCAAATGTCTCATTTTGCTTATGTACTATGGAATTGTTTAGAAAAGCTTCATTAAAATGCAAACTTCAATAGACACAATGTTTTCTATTGTTTTCCTGACTTACAAAAGCTTACTGGCCATGACCATGAATATAAAAGGTGTCATTATGCTTCATTTCTAAAAACCCTCCTCTAATCTTTTGAATTTCCTTGAATTTCACCAACATTGACAACCCAAATGGGTTCCTAGAATGTAGAAAAAGAAAGAATTAGTTGTGGCTCGGCCTCCATTTTTTTTCAACTGGGTTTTCTTGCATTTGTTAGTTTTTGTATTTTTCTACATTTTGAGAAAAAACCCTACTTGGGTTTCCTATAGCATTCACATTTGTTGAATTTTCAATTGTTAGTAGAGAGCCCAAATGGGTTACAATATTTTCTTATAGAGCTTAGATTTGTTGCAAGAAATGCAGATAATTTTGTAAATTCTTTCACTTTTTTGTTGTTTAAAACACCTGGGTACATGGTATCTTCATTTTTCTTGGCCCATGAAAAATTTGCACTATTCTGAAGTTTCATCTTCACTTAATCTATAGATACACTATCATTTGAATGATCTTTCTTTTTTGGAACAAACTGAGATAATTACCTCAGTAATGGAGTATCTAATAAGGGTTTTTTGAGCTCAGGAAGTGGAACATTGTGAGACCTGCATCAAATTTTTAATAGTGCCTTGACATTGTTCCATGTTGGACCATATCTCATACAAGCTCCTTGGCTTTACTCAAGACTGTATCCAATGATTTCAAAACTTTGTGTAACATCTTTGTAAAACTGTGTTTGATTCTTGAACGAGATTTAGAAGAGGCTTCAGAAACTTTAATGAGCAACCAGATTGTGGAAGTCATATCACCATAACCAACCTCATTAATAAACCTTTTAAAATTGAATGAGACTCTCTGAGAGGTGGACAGTTGGAACAAGAGCTACACCTATCCATTGTTCCACGATAAAACACTGCCCTGTAGCCTTCTTTACTTGTTATTGTGCCATTCATGGGATCATTGCATTGTCTTGCAATCTCCTACCACCTACTGTCATGAACTTTGACTATTATCTCCCAATGACTATTCACCCTTTATGAATGCCTTTAAAGATTATGATTTCCTATCTCATATCACGATTCCATTAAGCAAGTATTTCTCATTGATGACAGTGCACTGATATTGGCACTAAAGCTTTGTTTCCATCTATAGTTTTAGTATCAAGCTTGTACTGAAACCCTCTATTTATGTAAAATCCTATCAACCTATTTCCACTAGTCATAAGAACTTGCTTAATGTAACCACCATGTGAGACTACCACTAGCCTTTTAGCATTACAATTGCTCATGATTTCCTTGATGGCTATTTAGACTTTCCTCAAAGTCCTGCACAGTCATTAACACTGTGAATTGGGCATAGTAGAGTCCTTGAGACTGTTGGCAACCTTGATCTCACTCACTGACATAAGTTGATGGCTCAATATAGAGAGTAGAGGCCCCCTGTTTCTTCATGATGGCTTGTCAATTCACCTATTCAACCCATATGAAAATAATGAATTGTCCCTTTGAACCCTTGTTGAAGTCATAAAATTGGTGGTCCTTGTGAATGTGCTTTATGATCTGGTCCTCTTTATCTCCTACAGGAAATATCATCATTGTCTTCTCTAGATGATCTCATCCTTGTGCTCATTCATTTTCCTTTACTGTCATAGGTTTATGATCTTGCTATTAGAGTTTTATGTTAGGATTATCGTAATGCTAAAAAATATCTCCCAAATATTTCCTCCATGTTGCTTATACATAATGGGGTTGTAACCTACCTACCCTATTTAAGATGCTTGTAAGTCATTTTAGAGTTATTGCAAATGCCTACATTCCTGATCCAACTAAGAGATTTATCTTAGATTATTTCAAGCATCTTCATATGCTATAATTTGAGGTCTTTCATTGTAAATTAGATCCCCTTATGACCGGGTTCTTTATAGTTGAATCAGGGAATAACTCTTGGATTTCATTAGGGATTGTCACCAACTCTTACCTTTCAGATATCTGATAGAGAAACCTTAAGAATTACATGTCTATACTTTGTAAGAAGTTGATTTAAAGTTCTCTTCTCTTAACTTCCTCATTTGAATCCTTTGAGATGACTACTTCAAGTGTATTGTATTCAGTATCCTACTCACTGTCATAATTGCTATCTCATGATCTCTGTTGACTGCTCTTTAGGATTGGGTTCTCTGTGAAGTATGGCTATCCCATTATGCTTGCTCATTGATATTTACATGTATGGTCTCCTTCATATCTCATGTCTAATCCTTTACCCTTGTCAAATAGAATCCTGATCTTTGTATATTGCTTAAATGGTGACTGCCATCTCCTTTGATTGTCTATGCACTGACCCCCATTCATTTGATGACTATTGATGGTTGTGCCTAGTCATTATGACACTGAGCAGACTTATTACTATGACTATCTTGGAATTATCATTGAGAAATATCAATCCCTTGGTCTTGCACAGAAACCTTGACCCCTTTTGGCTACGCTTCATTGATTTTCACATTCATTTGATTAGTATGTGTTGTTGTTTTTTGAGGACAATGATGTTGTCTTACACCTCATCGCTATTGACTCATGACACTTGTACCATTTTACTACTTGTTGTCCCTGTGACTTGACAATGAAGTGCACTACCCCATGCATGTTGACCTTGTAAGCTCCCACAAAGGTGTTTTCCTTATACTTGTACCATGACCATGAGTCAACCATTACTCCTGCTATTTTTATATGTGATAAACATGAATAGTCTCCTCATTCTAACTTTATTTTATAGCCACCCATCATGTATGTGGGTGACCTAACAACTCACTTTCCTATGTGATGAGTGATTGCCCAATAGGGTTGTGGTGAGAGGGGCTTGACAACAACTTGAAATGATTCCTCATTGTTTAAAAGATGCGTAGTTGAATTTGATGCATCTTTTGAATCTGATAATGAAAGTTGATCAACTGGTATGATTCCATATTGATTTAATGCATTGGTAAGAGATAAATCTTTGATTGAGTTGCTCAATTTCCTTTTCTTTCGAAGCATGTTGACCTCTACCCTTGTGGGAACCACATTTACCCCACATGTTGCATTTGATCTGATAATGAAACAATAATCAGACTTGTCCTAAATCTGTACATGAAGCAAACAGTTAGAAAATAAATGCATATGTTGAATGTTTTGGTTTAATGCACTTATGGATCAATTTATACATGCATAATTAGGTGTGTATGCAAGGATTGAATAATTCATTGCTTAGAGCTTTGCTCTAACACCATGTTTTCTTCAGATGCAGCATAAGGAGCACTACGGAGCTGGGATGGACACAAGTAGTTCGGGGCAGCAACAACATGACAACGGGCGACTTGTAACTAGTCATTCACAAGAAATGACTGGTTCCATTCTTACATGCACATTGTCCTTTGTTTCATTCAACTTATTCATGTATAAGTTGTTTCATATTTTCATTTGAATAAGAGAGCTATTCCCTTGGCTTGTGAGGGACATACACCTTAATGATTATGAATAAAAGAAATTACATTTGAATACATGAATATCTTTCACATTTTTTGTAATGCACCATTGAAATGGAAAAACTGTAATATGATTTACTTTGACAATCACTCCTTCATGCATATTGAAACTAGCAGTTTAATGGTTTGTCTTTTAAATGTTTAAACAACCTAAAAAGAGAAAACACTAAGTTACTCAATTTCAGCTGAAAGCTAAAAAGTAGGTAATAATAAGATAATATTATATAATATTTACATTATATTATTAATATTATATAATATTATAATATACTTTGAATTCCATTGTAAAATTGTTTTTAAAGGGAAAAAAATACTGGGCAAATTGGGGCGCACAAGAAAATTTCCATTTTAATAAACATACTCTAAAACCATCATCAAAACCTTACCTGTAGGCTACATCTCGCCACATTGGAGAAGTGAATGGATGATGAAAAAAAGGAAGTATGGAAGGTGATGGCTAGAAGGAGACGTGAGAGTTTCAGATCATTGCAACGGTAGGTGAACTATCCCTTAGCATTGATGGTGGATGTTGTAGATTGAAACGAGGGTAAACATTCAAGCAGGGGATCACTGGTTCATGTGGATGCACCAAAGGGAGAGGATGCCTGATGGGTCTACCTACCCAATGTCAGAATGGTGATTTATTTGACATTGTTGGTTTCATATTAAATCTGATGCTTCCCTTTTTTTTTCTCTATAATTATTTTAAGGGCGAGTAGCCTTGTAGAAGCCAAAATGATAAAACCTAAATGTGCTCATTATTAGGATCTTGGCTGTAATTTTCATTTTAATAAACATAATCTAAAACCCTCATCGAAACCTTATTTACAAGTTGTACCATTCAAACAATATGTAGGATATGTCACAGTAGATGCGAGAAGTGAGAGGGCTCTATTCTATTATTACTTTGTTGAAGCATAGATAGAATTGGATTCAAAGCCTTTGGTTCTTTGGCTCAATGGAGGTTAGTTACATACATGAAGGAGGCAACCGAACAAAAAGAATCCTTCTAGCTTGGTAACGTTAACCCTGCAGGACACAAGGAGTGGAAAATGGGACACCTGGCAATATAGTTAATAAGGGGTGACTTGTTTGGTTCTTTATTTTCCTTTTACCTTTCTTCTATTTCTATTTTTTTAATTGCTGAAACAAGGGAGACCAAGGAACATAGCTACATAGGGTAAGGAAGCGGTAATGTTAAAACTTAAATGTGCTCATTATTACAATCTTGGCCACAATTTTCATTTTAATAAACATACTCTAAAACCCTCATCGAAACCTTATTTATAGGCTACAACTCACCAAATTGGAGAAGTGAAAGTTGAATACCAGTGAGGAAGAGTTTGGAGGAGCTAGGAAAGCCATCGTTAGAAGTCAGTTCGATTCCTATGACAAGGGAAGGATCCCTTAAAATTGGCCAATCTCTCCTTTTCGGCAGAGGTACTATCATTATCTAGAAAAGGTGCTATCTGTCATTGATAAACATACAAGAGCTCAGGTTGGGTGGATCCCCAAGGAATCGAGGTAGAAGCTTGGATCATGAAAGGTTTTAAAAATTGCAAGATGATGAATATGGTACCATATTTGTTTTTGAGAAAAGAAAAATGTAGTTTTTCATAATAATAATTTGTGGGAATTACAGGTTGTAGATCAAGTAATGCAAGCATTTGGATGCATTAATATTCTAGTAAACAATGCATCAGAACAACATCCTATGCCTAACAATGAAGATTTGAAGCCAGATCAGCTAGAGCGTGTGTTCAGAACAAATATATTTTCTATGTTCTATATGGTTTGGTATGAATATGGTTCAAGAAAAACTCATGTATTTTAGTTTACTTATTATGTTTGATGTGACTTTGTTCTTTATAGAAAATTTTTATAGTTATTTAATATTTAATCTTAAATCTTGTGTGTTATAGCTATGCATTGAAGCATATGAAAGAGGGAAGCAACATTATCAACTCCACCATGTTCTACTGCATTGTTTGCCAGAAACCAAGGGGAAAACTCTAAAAGAAATACAAGCATCATTTATGACATTTTTCTCTAAAAGAACTCCCAAATCTCATAATGGGCTTCAATAAACAATTATTTTATTTTAGCCGAAATCTATGGATTTATTGTTACCCAATTATGTTAGTGCTAGACATCATTCATTACAAGTTCTTCAATCTCCCATATGATATATCAATTGATATGTTAGTACGGTGAAGGCGTGTGTTAGATTCAGACACATCTGGAGAGATGATAAGTTTGTCAGACCATCATATCTCACTGAGAGTGATTCAAAAGTTCTGTAAATAGAAAAAAATGTATTTAAGGAGAAATATTATTTCAAGTTGTTGTTGTGGATCTTATTTGAATGCCCATCAATACATAAGTTCGAATTGAAAAAGTCAGATGAAAAAATTCTATAATTTTTTTAATTGATTATATAATACCAAAATAGGAGCAAGTTACAAAATTTGTTCAAATGTATGTAATAGCATACATTTGAACAAATAATTTTTTTTTAAAAAACTGCAGACATTCATCAAAATTTTGATGAACATCTTACGACGAACCCTAAAACTTCTGACGAAGTTGCTATACATGTGACAAAATTTTCATTGCACATTCGATGATATTTCCGTCACATGTACAACAATTTCGTTGAAAGTTTTAGCGGTTTGTCGCAAGATGTTCATCAAAATTTTGACGAATGATTGATGTTATTTTGATGCTTTCGAATATGCATTTCGCATTATGTTGTTATTTTTCTTCACTAGATGGACGAAGTTTTCATCAATTTTCCAACAAACATTGGTTCCATTTTTCATGGCGATGACTGACAATGCTGGGTCATGGTTTCAACATATAAAGTTGGTTGAAAAAGCTGCAAAAAATAGTGACAAAATTTATATGAGTGTTTTGTCGGTATTTCGACAATAGTTTGTCGAAATGTCAACAAACATTCATTTGAATTTGGAGTCAAATGTACAGTAGTGCCTGGATGGCACTGTAGAATAGGGCTAGCATGCTAGATGACACTTTGGATCAAATTGTTGATTGCCTGCAATGTCTCTACGTCGACAGTCTCCATGATGAAAGGGATAACAATGTGCTCATGAGGCAGCCTAGTGAGAGATCGTCTCCCTTTTCGTGTAGGATTTAGATGTGCACCGGGTCTATCCTAAGCCGATCCCCACCTCTCCCCTAAAAGTCCTTGATATCAAAATAATTTGGGATTTTGTTCAATATGAAATCACAGTATAGTTTCCTAATGAAATATTGTGGGACTTCACAATTTTTGCATGGTGGGTAATCAAAAACCATGTACCACCTATCATAAAATAAGTTCCTAAAATGTTAGTGGTGGCACCAATGAGTAGGAAACCTCTTCGCATTGAGGTTAAGATTTTGATTTGTGCATAGGTTAGTGAATAATGAGCGCAAATCACCTTTTGTAATTTTTAATTTATCCTTTACATCTTTATATGATAATTTATCCACATAATAAGCCCTAGCTGCATGCCTCCTATCTTGCCATCCAGTTATTTGTTTTCTAATTGAATCTACATTTTTTAACATATCTTTCAATGAAGTTTCCAGGTCATTCTTTCTGTGGTTGAACCATTTGGATCACTCAACCTCCCGATTAAATCCTCAAGTTGTTTTTTGTTCTCAATTTCACTAATTAAATTTTGTTGAGTGCCAAGAGGTTGTTGAGGATTTTGTTGCTCTGGTTACTGAGGATTTTGAGGGTTTGTGGGTTGATTTGCATCTCCTATAAATTCAAAAAAAAAATATCAAATACAACCCAAAACTAACAAATTCAAAACAAAAAGTAAACAATCCTTACCTCTCACACCTCCTTGTCAATGTGGCAACATCCTCACGATGAAATAGCAACCATTGATGAAGATTTTTGTAAAATACCTCATCCTAGAATGCGAGCTCAAAAAATGGCGGTTTTGGCCACGAGAAAAAGAAAAAAACATAGTCGAAATGTAAGATTGAATTCATTTTACTTTTTTTTTTGGTTTTAATAGGTCATAACGCAAGCATGTTATAACACACTCACATTATGGGCTCGTTGTGGCCAAACCTCAAGCTCTACACACCAAGCCACAACGCAAGCACGTTACAATGCGCTCGTGTTATGATTTTTCAAAACTTTTTTTTAAAAGTTGCCACAAATTGGCTACCCATCTCCATGCACCCACCCAAGGATCTAGGGAAAATTTTAGCCAATATTTTATGCTTAAAAATGAAGTCACTACATAAGGCTATGTATGTCAAGACATGGTTTCTAGGGTCTCCTTTTTCACCATAATTCTCAAATCTAGGAATATCTATGCCTTGTGGCATTTGTGCTCTTAATATCTACAAGGATAAGGGGTTTCTTATGGCATATTGTAAAGGTTGGCCATTTTGACTTTGGTTCAATGTGGTAATTTATTATTGGAGGGATGAAACATTTGTAAGAGTTGGTTAAGGATAGAACCATTGGTTGTGTTTTAAGATGGAAGTGAATAAGGTGGATGTGTATATGTATTCAGAGGACTAGTGAATTGTAAGTTTGTGAGGGGAGATGGATTAAAATATACCATATTTAAATAGACTAAAGCTAAAGGGATTCCTAATGGAAATACCTAAGGTGTTGTTAACATTGCTAGTGGGTTGTTTTGTTGTTGTAATAGGTGGATTAGTGTATGTGGGAATAGAGGTCATAGTTTTGGAAGGTGGAATTGGATTTCCACCTTGACTTTGAGTGAACCTCAAAGTTTGAGCATAACTAGCCATTGTAGGAACATGATTATCAATAATGTGAGATAGGCTATGCACAATATCTATTCCTTATTCATTATCAAGCATTTTCATCATGTTATCTATGACAACAATTGCAATACCAACAATGTATTCAGAACTCACAAAGTTTTGCAAATTCTCTAAATCTTCATCCATTTATTTTAGCTCTTATTAAGGGAAATTAGCAACCATTGTGTCAACATCAGTCACATTGGTTGTGGGTAGGGTAGTCATGGGAAATGAGATATCAAAGCTATGGTCCATAATGGGTCAACTAGTATCAACACTATAAGTGAAAGAGTTTTCTCAAGATCCACAACAAGTGTAGTAGCACGAGATGGCATGAGTCTCAAACTACGTCTCACTATAGTATTAGTAATAGGACATCAGGTTGTGAAGCTCATAAAAGTTTCACCAAACCTTGGTGCACCCAAAATGGACAATAGGAACTAAACAAATGCAATAGATCACCCTAGAATAGGAAGTGCAATGCAAATATGTAAGAAGAGATAGCAATTTTCAGATTTAAAACAAGACAATTTACTAATTATGCTATGCTAACACCTAAAAATGATGTCTTTTATGGCCAATTTTTGATTTGAACTAATGCAAGTTCAATTTGACCAATTGAACCTAATGCAATAAAATATAGATTTTTCTAATTTCTAAAATTGAAATGTAGATTAAACAACAAAAAAAAATGAAGCAAATAGAGACAAAATACTACCCAAAATTTTGAAAAAGCGCATGTACAAGGACCTAGGTCAGGGTTTTGAAAAATCTAAATTTGAACTTCTTGCTTCATGCTTGAATTTCCTATTTTAGGTTGCAAATTATAGTTTTAGTGACAATATTTTCCAAATTTATGTGTCCTAAAGCAAGTGAAATGAATGAGAAATGATGAAAAATTTGACACTTTTTGAAATTCAATTTTGACTCAATTTGTGAATGTGAATGACTGGAAAATACACTAATATGCAAGTAGGGTGCAAAATTAATGTAATATGCATGTATTTTTTTGTATTTTTCAGATTTTAAAGGATGTAAAATGCAAAATTAAAACCCTAAATGAGATGCAAACTAATGCAATTTAACAACTCTAAATGAAATGCAAATTAATGTAAAATATTGCAAACCCTAGATCTAAGGTTTGAATTGACTCCAATTTCAAATAAAATAGATATACAATGTTGGTTTCACCAATATGAAATGGTAACAAGGGGCTATCATGAACCTATCTTCCTTAGTTCATTAGTAAAAAGAAATCCCCAAAGGTAAGATTGAATTGCAACCCCTAGGTGAGTCAACCTCAATGGATATTTTGTTGTTTTCTTTATTCAATTGAGGATGAGGTAAATCAACCTCAAATGCACTTTTGGGAGATAAATGAAAACTAACAAATGAATGCAATAATGTAATGCAAAGCATGAATCATCAATTTGAAACCTTAATCTAGTAGAATCCACAAAGTTCCAGCAGATCTGAGAAGGTTATAAATTTATGCACTTGTCAGCAAAAACCTCTGTTGAGTGTCCTCCTAGGATAGATTCACCCTAGGTTGAACAGGTCTTGCTACAGGGATCTAGAATATTCTTTCATAGTCCTTTGCTCCTAGATCTGCACTCTTTATTCCTCTAGTTTTCATAGTTAGAAAGTCAGAATTAAATTCTACAAGTGAGTTTATGTGGCTTGATGGCAATGTTGACAACTTTAAAAACTTTGCAAAATTGTACTTTTGATTAATCTTCAATCCTTCTTCAACCTAAGATATGCAAACACAAAGAGAGGGAAATTTTTTTGTTTGTTGGTGAATGGGGGTCTGCCTTGGTCAAACCCCATTTTGGTAATTAAACCTTGAAATGAAATGAAACATGAATGGAAGGAATGATGAATGAACACTTGCTATGTTACAACTCACCAAACCCCTAAATGCAAACCCTTAGAGGACTAAAATCTAACACATCTCTCCAAGGTCTTGATCTTGCATGAAATGGCTTGATTGGATGTTGATCTTGATACTTGAATTTTGACTTAAATGCTTGAAACCTACATCACAATGTTATCTCCAAAAACATGCATGAATGATGATAACTTTGATATGATGCTTGAGATCTTGAATGTTTTAACAAATGACTAATAAATTCTCTCTTGAACACCTTTGAGAATAATCTTTTCTTTAGGAATGCTTGCATATAAAATCTAGATTTCTTAGGATTTGAATTTGATAAAAGACCTTGTATTTATAGGTAATTTTCTAATTTCCTAAAAATTAAACATCAAAGGCCAAAAATTGCAAATTAAATTTGAATCATAAAAATGTTGCCAAAAACATATTAAAAATTGGGGTTCTAAACTTAAGGGGAACCCATCCTCCCTTGTGCGAATGGATCCTAGGACCTCAATCCAAGAAACACCAATTTCAATGCAATTTAAATTTAATGCTTGCAATTGTTTAATACAGTTTCCCTTTTGGAAAATGAGATTAAATAGGATTTTAAATGCATAATTGGGCCAATTAGAGGCTTAATTAAGTCCAATTTAATTAAGGGACCCAAACATAGTGTGAAAATGTAGAGTAAATTTTATAACACTACATATTGGAAATATTTAACTTAGTTGAATAAGTATGTAATAGGATATTGCAATTTGAAATTTATAAAAATATTTCAAATCAATGGAGAGCAGAGAAGTTGCAAGAATAGGATTTTCAAATAACTAAAAATGGATGAGATGCTTTCGTATTGTTTAAGACAGAGAAAAGCCCACTTTCCACTTATTTCATTGAAGGGAAACCCTAGAGACCTCAATGCAAAGGAAAAAGAGATTTTGCAATAGGATTGTCCTAGGGGCTGATTATAAACTAACGATGGGTTGACCACCAAGCTAGGGCTTGGAAAAACAAATAAAATGAAAGATGCAATGCTTAGTTATCCTAATATGATGCAATCTTTAAATAAATGACCTAAAAATTCATGTGGAACATTTAACTGAAAGCTGCAAGATGAAATGTGTGCACCTAGAAATCTGTAGAAGACTGGAATGAGCTTTGAAACACTGAAAAAATCCTAAAATTTTGACCTACTAGGACTCATGCGGTAGTCAAGGTGTATCACTCCCAGATCTGGGTTTTTGTGTAGGAACTGGTTTCTACAAAAAGGGTATCTAAAACTACAAGGATCTGGAAAAACAATTGTAGTGGGAATCATACGCCACTTTTGGCATATCTATCTCATATTTATTTTTTTGGAATTCAAAGTTCAGATCTGTTCTCTAATCTCTGCTCTTTCTTTCCAAACTGATTTTTGGATCCGAAGCTACGAAAAAGCCTACAAAACAAAATATAGACTTGATTTGATTATGGGGGTTTTCCTCAGTCAAACCCCTAGTTTGGTCATTAAACCTTGATAGAAATAATGAAGCTTGAATGTGAATGTGAACATAAACCCTAACCTTAAGTGTGTCTTAGATTAGGAAATCTAAAATTCAATGCAACCCTATTCTAATGTGCAAGAATGAGATGCACATGAATGAAGCTCGAATGATGAATAACTCACTTCAAAGAGAGATCTCTAATCACCCAAATTGAGCACTAATAATGTTTGTACCTTCCTTAGGATGAATGTAGACTGATAATGGAGGATGGAATCACATAGGAAACAAGTCATTAGGCTTGGCTGGATGGCTAGTTGGATCTCCCCAACCTAGAATCCATCATGATTCACCATAGACAACCATGATCAACCCTTGAAAATGCTAGATCTTGAATGAAAGTGAGCTTGAAGACCTACAAAAACACTTTAATGTGCTCCAAGACTTCAACTTTCCTTTCTTTTGAAACTTGAATGCTTGGATCTTGAAATTGCTCTAAAAATGCTTGCTTAGATTGAAAAATGACTTAGAAGCTTTCTTATATAGGCATTAACACCTAATTTACCGTTTTTCAGATCTCAAAAGCCGACATCAACCAAAAATTTGAATTAAAAATTTGGTTTTCCCACTCAAACCCTAAAGAATCCCCACATTGGACTCATACGTTAGCCCTAGTGTATGGGTTCCACCCTAGACTTTTGGGGTGGGTTGTTAAAATTTTAAGTGTTTTTGATGATTTTGTTAGGTTTTTAGCTGAAATATGCCCCAAGATTTGAAATAAAGGGTCTTAGGGGCCTATTAATGATGAATTAAAGGGCAATTAATGCTAAAGTAGGTCCAAATTAAATGAGAAATTTCCCTATCTCCAAGAAAGGATTACAATTTTTGTCATTATAGATTTATTATTGGTTCATTTTATAATTGAAATATTTCTTGTAAGGTGGTGCTCAAAATTTCATCGAATTCTTGTGAAATTGAATTATTTGGAAGTATGGGAATTGTTAGCAACCAAGATCTGATTGCAAACCATAAAAATCACCTTCCATAGAAGAGAAAAACGAAAAAGCAGAGATTTGCAAAAGATGTGCAAATTGATATATTTGAAGTACAAAATATTACAAGAGATAATTTGCTTTATTAAAGTAAAGATGCATAACCCTAATCTTATCTTGAGCAACAAGATAACTCAATAAGATAAAGATAAGAACCTATAACTTAGGAATTAAATATGCCTAAGTAAACTTATGCTTAAGTGTAATTAAATATTAATTACACCAACACCCCCCATAAGTGCAACTTAGGGATAAGCAGATTATTATGCAAATATGAGTCCCGACAACAAGACTTGATCAAGTACTCATGTACAAATGAAAAGAGAGAGAAAACCCAGTGGGGAAAACCCCCCCTTAGAGAGATGAACTGCTGCAAAGAAGCACTGGAAGAACTCTGATGAAGCAACACTAGAACCCCAAATCTGGCAAGCAAGGAAAGATACTTTTGTTTGAAAAATACCATATTGGAATCACAAATGAAACAATAGACCCGATGCCAAGGAACACTGGAAACTCACATACTCAATCAACCCTGGAATCTGTAAGCAACAGTAGATGAAAGGATGAATGGACCCATAATGATGACAAATCTGGAAGTTGTGTCTCTCGAAGCAAATGCCAAACAGAAACTAAAAATTCCCATAGGGCAAGTACCATCAAGATTCTGGAACATTAACCATAAAAACATGGCTCTCAAATGAGAAAGATCTGAACCAATGCGGATCAAGAACCATAAAATCCCAATTGAAGTGTGAATCGAAGCAAACCAACGATGTGTCTAGCTAAGCAAGAAAGAAGCTAAGGGAAACAACAGGAAACCAGACAAACTCATGCAAGTTGTCACCAATATGAAATATGGATGCAAGAACCCCCCCTAATGGAACTTTATATCAATTCGTTATTACAATACCAAATGATTGCAGAAGGAGAGACTACAAAACTACATAAACATAAGAGAAAATGCAAACCTAGCACACAAAACAAAAATGATTGCATGCATAAAATAAGGTAAACATATTATGTAAATGACCTCAGATCTGCATAGAGGCCTAAACCAGCTTTCCAATGCTGTGAAAATCATGAAAAAATGGATAAGCGAGTCACAAGATGGTGCTGTCATAATAGTGGTTTACAATTCCTGAGAGGAACGTATTTTAGCTGAAATCACAAATTTTTAGAAAATATAATGATTTAAGCCTTAAAAAGTTCCATTTTAAGGATTCCAATTGAAGAGGGTTTGATCAAATCACCTTAGATCAAACCCCCTTGGATAGAACCTCGCTAGTTTTAAACCATAACTATAAATGTGTCTCCTTTACACCTATCAAAATGTTGATTAAAAATCACTTTTGATTTAGCTTTTGGTGGATCAAATGAATTAATTTAAAATTTATTTGAAATGATTATGGTATTCCTCAGAACAAGCTATCCAATGAATATAATTTTAATATGTTTTGGTTTTGTTATGTATTTGTTTTTTAAGTTTTATTAAACATAGGTTTTTCATCGAAAATGAATTTCTTTTTTCTTCACATGTGGAAAAATAGAAGATTATCAAAAAAAAAATTGAAAAATATAAGTGCACCAAATATTGAAGTCCTTGATCCAACAAAAAATAAAAATAAAAATTTCACATATACAAAAAAAGTTACACGTTATACGGTCGTGTTGTGTCTGAATTATAATTTGTTTGACTTTGAAACTTGATTAAGGAAAAAATATTCAATAAAAAACTATCTAACCAAGTGGAAGTGCTAGATATCAGAATTAAAAATCTAAATGTGAAAGAATTAGAATTTTATCCTTCATGGAAAAAAAGTTATGCGTTATACGGTGTGCGTCACTTTTTAAAAATGTTGTTTTCTGAAAAAAATAAATTTCGTGGGAGATGAAAAAATAAGTGCAATTTGATTCCAAAAATTTTGAAAAAAATATTTTTAGAATCTACAGAAAAAATTTGATGAGACTCTAGTTTGCACCATCTTCAAATTCCTTACAGTTTAGCTGCTATAGGTGCCCGAATGTGAACAATTAGTTAAAAATAATAATTTTAGTGTCTAGTTTGGCCAAAAATTGTAAACCACTATTATGGGATCACCCAAGATACGTCTCCCGAAGTGAAAAAGGAAACATCTGACTTTCAAGGTAGAAAAAAGCATCAAAAAGGAAAAACTAGAAAATATCACCTATACCATTGCATAGAGCTTGGAAACAACTTTCTGGCGATATCTCATTTGCAAAAAAATGATGCCGTATGTGAAATTTATGCTCGTCTCCGTAAAAATGCTAAAAAAATGTCCGATTTGGCCATGTGAAGCCTGCAGGGGCTAAAAATATAAGGCCCTTGGTCGCATGGGTAGAACAGGGGGCTGGCGGACCAGGGAGCTTCGGCGCGGCCCTTAGTCACCCATGTGACTAGGGCTGGGGCTAAAATCCCAGCTGGGGCTAGGGCTTGGGCTCTTGTTGCCCATAAGACCTGGAGCTAGCAAGTTAAGCCCTCAGGGGTTGGCAGACCAATCTGGTGGCGTTGCATGGGGGAGCCACTAGTGGTGGTGGTGCACCGGTGGCCGCCAGGTGGCGCATCCCATTAAAACGGGCGGTGCCAAAACTTTGCTGAAAATTTGATTTTTTTAATAGTTTTTTTATTTTTTTCAAAATTTGTGCCTTAGGAGTCATGCCTGGGGGCAGTACGACCCTTGGGCAAATTTTTTTTGCCTGTTCGGATGACTGTGTCCAAATTGGATGAATTTTATATCAAAATAGCGGTTTTTGGGCACTGCAAATCCAACAACGAGCTCTGTTTGGGCCCAAAGTGCTCTGAAAATCAGGTGACCCCCAAATCTATCAAAAAAATCACCGAGCCTGAAACCTTCACAAATCTGGCAAACAGGACGAAAATGAATGAAATAAAAGTCATTTCTGACTTTTTCCAGCACTCTGAATCCAACAAAAAACCCTGATCTGATCCAAGATGCTGCATAAAGATGCTCAAGGAATGAAACCCTCGAGGGACCTCAGACGAGCTCTACACTGTATTCCCCTGAAAAAGCTAAGAAGGGGTTGCAAATCAAGGCTCTGATACCATGTTAGAAACCAAGATCTGATTGCAAACTAGAAAAATCACCTTCGACAGAAGAGAAAAATGAAAAAGAAAATATTTGCAAAAGATGTGCAAATTGATATATTCGAAGTACAAAATATTACAAGAGATAATTTTCTTTATAAAAGCAAAGATGCATAGCCCTAATCTTATCTTGAGCAACAAGATAGCTCAATAAGATAAAGATAAGAACCTATAACTTAGGAATTAAATATGCCTAAGTAAACTTATGCTAAAGTGTAATTAAATATTAATTACACCAACAAGAATATCTCTATAAGAATTGGCTATGAAGGTAGCCACCCAAGATCTAGAGGCCTAATAGAAAGCACAAGCATAAGAGAGATAGAAACAAGATGACAAGAATAAATTGTATTCTGTCAATAGAATAGAATGTAATGAGTAGTACAAAAATACATAGGAGACCCCTTGGTTATATAGCCAAAGTGAGAACATAGAAGGGCATAATATTATGACAAGTGTCGTAATCTTATGACATGAGACAACTATGAAAATTTATCACTCCACCTAAAGTGGAAAGGTGATAATGTGATAATCACCACAAAAGGTGGATCACCCACAAAAGGTGGAGAGATAATCACGTGATGTGTCCATAAAAGGTGGAAGTGATGAGGTAATGACATGTCAGGTCCACCAAAAGTGGAAAATCTCCAACAACCTCCTATGTGGTCCCTAATTAAACTTAACTAAGGTGTAATCATGACCTAGGACAAGGTACAAGACATTTAATTACACCAACAATCTCTTATTTTAAAATTTGTCGATTCACATGTTTACCATGGAGAGGAGGATGAAAGAAAAAGTGAAGAATAGGCTATGGATTTGGAGAGGGAACCTTCTAGAATAATTCAAAGAAAAAATTAAAAAAGTTGCTACAATACAAGGTGATTAAGTAGATTAGAGATATATAATATCTTGAATATTTGGTAAAATGGAAGAAAACATTAGATGAAGATGCTACATGGTTGATTTCAATAACATAAAAAAGTATTATTTTGGGGCTTGAAATTATATTAGGAATTATGTGAGTGGATGTTCATATCTCTTTTTCTTACCTTAGATATCTAACGCAAGATTGTTTTGGGTTGACAAGTTATCGGCCTCAACAAAAGGTAATTATTTGTGTTTCCTTATTTTTTGTCATTTTATGTTTCACCAAAGTCAATTTTAATTTTAATATCCTTCTCTCTCAAATTCATGCCTTACCCTTGTAGAGTATTCAAAATTTATCAACAATCAATATTTAACAATTTAAGCACCCAAATTGCATGAATTTAGGAGCTTGTAGAGTCAAACATGAATGGAGCCTCATTTTTCATGACCCATTCCTTTTTTCATGTTTTAGTTCCCAATCCATGTGCCCATATTAGAGTTCACTTGCATTAGGAAGGAATTTTACATGTTGAGTTTGAAATTGTGTGCCCTAATGATTAAATATTGTTAAAGACTTGTATGTTTTAAGTAAATATTTAAATTACTCAAGGTTAAGGGTGACAATATTTAAATGATTAACTTTGAGTAGACATAACTTAATATTATAGCTAAATCTAACTGCATGGCTCTTGTTGATGTTTATCTCCTACTTTCCCTCATGCTTGCTCATAACACTTTACTAGAGGGTTTTCTCAAAGAGAAGTTAGAGGAAGTTGCAAGGTTCACTCTTCTTTCATTTATTGTAGGTTAAAAATGTTATAGAGGAATTATTGCAGGTTGAAGGACTTAATATGATTATTGTAAATTTCATCATTTCCTAGCACATAGTATTACATATTGTAGGGTTTTGAATCCATCATTAATTTAGTTATTTATTACAAGTTGAAAGATTTAATAGTATGTTAATATTAGTTCCTAGGGGTGCATGATGCCTAAATGATTCCAAGGGTGCTCTATGTAATGATATCAACAAACTATCAATGAAAACAACATTTTCCTACACTCTAAGAACCAAAAATTGTTTTAACTATAAAATTATTATTCTAAATCAACTTTATAATAAAAGTTAGAGATTTGAAGTATCTTGTATGTGTCAAGATCATCTAACTAACTAGAAAAGTGATTGTTAAATTTTACAAAGCAAAAATTTGGATTCTCACTTGAAATTTCATTGAGGATAAAGAAAAGTTTTGGTAGTATTGATTTACCAAAGCATTGAATGTTATCACAATAATAGTTTACATAACAATATGCCTTTCAAACTATGTACAAGACAATATAACTTTCAAACTATTGATGAGTGATCTTTGGTATACATAAATACATGACATATTAAAAAAAGTAGTGGGGATGGTATGTACATTTTAATGAGGATAAAGCAAGTTGGTCTGACATTACTAAGGTTGTCACAATGAGCTAAGAATATTATACCACTTAGATTGAAGTTTGAATTGTTAAGATAAGTATCTATTAGTTATTTTCAAGTTTTAAACTAGTTATTATGTTATGAGATTTATGTGCTATAATAGAAATAGAAAGGATAAATATTTGATGTCTTAATAATGAGAAAAAATGATTTAAAATCAATATATATTATTAACATATAAAAACATCAAAATTTAAAATATATATTAATATTCATAAATGAAATTATTAGACAATAATATATAAATATAAAATACTTACTATATTTTATAAAATATAAACACAATAAAAATATTAAAAAATAATAAATAATAACTTTTCTAAAAATCATATTAATTTTAAATTAAAAAATTATCGTTTAGCAATTTATTTTATTTTGTTTTAAAATCCCTATGGAACTCTCTAGAAGTACTCGAATATATTTAAAAGATAGGCATCCCATTATTGTTATTGTCTCATAGAACTAATTAGGTTCTACCGCAACAACCAAAATTATTAATTTTCCCTATTGCTTTTCAGCTATTAATGACCACCATTTGACCAAATCGCGTATCTTGTCTACTAAGTCTTTATCACGGGAAAGTAAAATGAGAATGAGATTGTTAGCAACATTTCTTACAACAATGGAATTGCTTCTTTACGAAAAAGTTCAGAGTGTTTCCATCAAATTTTATGAGAGGCATGTTTCTCGTCCCATCAAATTTTATGAGGCATGTTCTTGGTTCCATCAAACTTTTTAATTCTATCCATATCTTGAATGGCATTGAATACTATTGTATGAATCATAATATTGTGAGGTTGCATGATAAATTAATATGAAAATTAATTCTTCTTATAATGAAATGCTTTTCAAATATTTTGTTTACTTCAATTTACTGGCCTTCACTTTTTACTTAGAAGAATATTTATAAAATGATGAAGTTTTTTATTTGTATATTAAATATATACCCCCTCCATAAAAGTTATTCATCATTTTGAAAAAGATAAATACAACTACAAATCTATGAGAGGCATGTTCAAGATTGAAGCTAGATAATTTGGTGGTTTTGTTTTTTCAAAGCTTAAGGGCCCACCTAGGCTAGCCTAAGCTTCACTATTTATTAATTTTTTGTGTTAGATTGTCTTCATTTTTTAATTATTAATGTTATTGATGGATGCGTTCTTCACCTCTAGCTATATCGCTAGGGTATACCACTATAAAACATGCTAGTTAAGGTCCTATAGTCTACCTAGTATATTTTATTTTATTGTAGTTGAAGTAGATGTCACAAATCATGACACCATTGATTCTAAACGAATTAGCTAAAATCTGTAGTGTAGAAAAATGTCGTCGTTTACATTTTCACACTTAATTTGGGAATGACTAACATTAAAATGGACCTAATGTCGCCTTGATAGATAGTGTTGTAATGTGTTTTACACATTCACATTGGATTTAGGGCCCTTTTAAGCTAAATAAATCTAATTTTTCCTTAATTTAATGTTGTAAAGTGTATTTATTTACACCTTCACATCTAGTTTTGGGCCTTCTTGCATTTATAACCTTCATATCATTATTAATAGGCCCCTAAGACCCTATATTATACATCCCAAGGCTTATTTCAACCAAAATCCTGACAAGCTCAATAAATATACTTAATTTCTCAACTCCCTGACATTTCCTCCAACTGAAAAGGCCTATGGGACCCATACACCACCTTGGGTGTATTAGTCTAATCTAGATGGGACCTATACACCACAAGTGGCGTATGAGTCCCATTTTTCCCCTTTTTAGGGTTTTGAGCAGGAAATCAAGGTTTTAAGTTCAAATTTAATGAACGATGGCTTCTAGGATCTAATAAATAGGAAATTAGATGGATTTCCTATATAAACAAGGTCTCAAATCATTATTTCACTAAGCCTTCATGATATCAACATAAGCCATCAAGAGTTAAGCATTCCAAGACTTCATAAGAGTATCAAGAGAGTTTACAAGAGCATTTCTAAGGCATTCAAGGGAAAAATTCTTCATCATTTGTTGCCGCAATTCAAGATCCATCATCATATCAAGATCATAATGCATCAAGCATGTTATTGAGCTAGTGCTGTGATGTAGCATTGAAGATCCATTTGTAAGCATTATTTCATTTCTAATTCAAGATCAAGATCTACATTCTACATGGCCACTCGAAGTTAGATGGTTGATTGAAATATCAAGACATCATCCAAGGTATCATTGTTCATGTTTCATATTTGATTGTTTCATCACAAGGTTTGACCAAGGAAAACCTCAATTTCCTAACAATCAACAATTTTTTTTCTCTCTTTACATTTGTGATTGTAGATCTAGGTGTCTTGTGACTTGGAGATCCTTTGAATACTAGATTGCAAGGTTGAATAAAGTTATCAAGTTGTCACAAGGTTGCTATCTTCATGAAAATTCACCTACAGGTTGCAAATTAGGGTTTCAAACCCACAAATAAAGTGAGGAAGGAAGAGCAAAGGTAGGAGAGTAGATTTAGGTCTTGACCCTCTGAAAAACCATAGTTAGATTGATACACCACTTGTGGCGTATGATTCCCAATATGGAACATTTTCTAAATTTCAATGAATTCAGATCAACCACTACAAGATTCCAGTTTTGGCATAGAAACCCTAGTCTAGGACCAAATCGCCCAAACTGGTGTATGAGTCCTAGTGGGCATTAAACAGTAGGATTTCAGGGTTTTGATTTTTTTTTTACCTCATCATTCTTCTAGGTACACCTCTGCACTTTCTCAGTCTTTTATTCTACATTTCAGTTTCATTTCCTAGGTCATATAGTTAGGTTTTACATGGTACTTTGCATGTTACATTCATTTCTTATCTTTCCAAGCCCTAGCTTGGTGGTGAACCCTCTTTTAGTCCTTAATCACACCCTATGCACCCTATTGCATATCTCTTTCCCCCATTCCATCATTGGATTGAGATCTCTAGGGTTTCCTTGAATGATATTTGGAGAAAGCTTGTTGTTCTATGTCCTAAACTATCGAGTGACAATTTTTGAAAAATCATTTTGGTGAACCTACATTTAGAGCACCTTTATTATGATTTGGAGTGCATTATAGTCCTAGATCTATCTTGTATTAAATTTTCATTAGGTCTTGTTGAGGATCAAAACAACACAACAACATTAAGCAAAATATTACTATCCTATTTCTCCTGAAAAAGAAAGACAACACATGTTAATCTAACTCCCAAGGTCCTAGTAATTGGTTCTCAATTAGGCTGATGTTGCTCGATGGTCAATATAATTGTAATGTGCGAGGGGCCTTTGTTGGTAATAAGGAACAAAACTGCATGAAATCAACTACTCTACGTTTTGGGGGGTTTAAATAATGATAGAAAGATAGATCAGAGCCTTAAAATAGAAGAACATGAAAGAAAGTTCTTAATAGCCAGACATGCATATCAATAATGAGTGTCCATTCACCTAACCACAACTACAACAAGATACAATCCACAGAATAAACCATACAACTGCATACATCCATAGTGCTAATTCAATACAATTGCCATTCACTAAACTTTACTTCAAAATATATCATTCACTCATCATTAAACACAGATCAAATAGACATAACAATAACTTCATTCATAGATAACCCAAAGAGATAATCTTAAATCTAGTTTCCTCTATTGATTCTCATCAAATAGAAAAAGTTTAGGCACAAAAAATCACTGGCATACAGATTGATCATTCATCATTAACCTTATTAGATAGGTCCAAACTTGATAACATAGAAATAAAAACTTGTATCAAACTATAAAAATTGTATCTAAGTTCAACTAATTTTTTTTAAAAGTCTCTTTGCTAACAACCATGAAATCCTAGAACTAATCACTATTCATTATAATCAGGTGGCTTATCTTTCTTCAATTAGCTGACCTATTATTCCTTGCATAACCACCCCATTTTAAATTTGATTAAAATGGGACCCCTTCCCCCCCTCTTTTGATCTAAATTCTAACATCTTTTGGGCCTGTGGATTTTATTGCTTTGATTGCTTTCAAGGTCCTTAGTTGTTTATCTCGCCCATCCAAGTTGTTCCCCTAGGTTGCATGTTGAGAACTTAAGTTTTAAGGAAAAGTTCGGGTTTTCACCTTGTTTTGGAATTTTCTGACCCATCCAGATTTTCCTGGATTCCATCGTAAACCCGACAAAGTAATTTCAACGTTGGAAGTTCAGAGTTTCAGGATCTTCACGGAATTCCATTTGGGCCATATTTTTCTGGATTCTAGTTCACCATCGGGTTTCCGAATTTCGGGTCGCTAAGACTTACCAATCGCTGAGACTTACCAGTCACTGTGAGTTTCTTAACTCTCTCTGCCTAGGTGGATCTCTTGCCAATGTGTTTTCCCGAACGGTTTCCATGCCTTGCCTTGTTTTTCAATGCCTCAGTTTGATTCCTGTGGGGTTTTACAAAGCCTAGTTCAATTTGACGTGCTTTGAGTTGGTTGGTGAGTTTTTCCTTTATTGTCTTAATCAAAGCTTGCTCAGGAATGGTCCATTATTCATTGCAAACCCACTGCGAACCTTGTCAGGTGTATCCGAGTTCCATCTAGATAATCTAAGCTTGCCCCTGTTGTTCATGGCGGAGGTCTTAGTAGTTGAATCGAGGGAATCACTAGTTTGTCGTGCACTTTCATTATTTGACTCCTCAGGTAGTGTGGATCCAAAGGGATAAATAGAAATCATGAATTAGATTCGAGTCGATCTCAAGAGATTCAACATTCATCGAGTTTCAATCACTTCATGAAAAATCAAGCGTGATGAAGGTTTTTCGGGATTCCGAAGACTCCGTGAAATTTCCATATCTCCAGATTTTCCCGGATTCCTTCATCTTCTTGGAAGTGTGCTCTGATTTTAGAGTTTTGGGTCATCCACGAAATTTCAGTCTGGCCAGATTTTTTCTGAATTTTTTGCTAAGCTTCAAGTGATAAGAAATTGTTGACACAGGAATGATTTAGGTGATGAATGCTTGATATTCCATGCTTATTTTGATGGATTTCACAATGTTATATGCATTCCTTCTTCATTCAAATGATCTATTGGTGAACCTTATGCCTGCTTTGGGATTCTCTGTTCTGGCCGGATTTTCCCAGTTTCCTTCAGTTTTTTGAAGTGTGAAGTTTTGGGTCATTCGCGGAATTCTGGTCCAGTTGGATTTGTTTTGAATTCTCTGCTATGCTTTGTGGAATTTAAGAAAATGGATAAAATTGATGAATCTAATGATGAATGCTTAAACATATCTTACTTTAGCTTGATGAATTTCACTGTTGTATGCTGCTTGTTTTCATTTTGATGATCCATTGTTGACATTGGTGCTTCATTGGGAGAATTTTCCTAGTTCAATTTTTTTTGAATTTCTTTCCAGATTGTTTTTCCCCGGTTAACTTGAAATCCCAAACTTCACAGTGTTGATGCTTAATGGCTAATTTAATGGTTTTATCATGATTTTAAGCTAACACATGGATGAAAATGTTGTCAACATTTGGATTCTCACATTGGTGTTTGATGAATGTAGGTTGAGTCTGGAAATACGATGGTGGATGGAGAGGCCAAAGGACACAAAGGGATCATCCATCTCTGAAGCAGAAAAAAAATGAGGCTGGATGAAAAGAGTAGGATTCCTAAGGGCAAGATGACGTTAGTCTGGTTCGAGGTTTTAGATACGAATATGAACACCCTACTACAAAGGACTAAGCCTATCATGGGATACAGTAATTGGGCACCAGCTGGATGACGCAGCGACTTGTAATGCAATCATTAATGAATATCAATCCAACAAGAGAGATTGGGACAATACGATGGTGTAGCTGAAGAATAATATTAATGCTATTAAATGACGAACTAGGGTTTCGCCTATGCCACTTGCGGATTGCTTGTAGACGACGTTCTTGGTGACAAAGGCCAAAATGGAGCAAGGTATGGGTGAAGTGGGGGAAGCAATTAATGGAAAGTTGCATCGAAAGTCATGCTTACTCATTATTTCGCTTTGTCTCTTCTTCACACATTTTTGTCCAAGTTATGTTGGAGATCATAGGCCGATTTGGTTGGTGCCTGTGCATTTAATGCACATTTGACTTTGTTTCAAATTCTTTTGGGGCCGACTTATTCTGTGACCGACTTATTGTAAACCCTAACTGGGCTGACACATTTGGTGGGTTTTATAAATATGGTGTTTTGCCTCTTTTGTAAGGGTTAGAAAGGTTAGAAAAGGTTAGAAAAAAGTTAGCAAATTAGTTAGAAAGCTGGGGGATTCAGAGGGTATAGAAAATCAAAAAGTAGAGTAGGAGTTATAAGTTATTTTATTCTGAGCAGTCGTTGTAATACAAAAAGACACGAGTTTTTGCTATCTTTGGTGATTCAATACAACTCAAGACATTGTGTTCTTGCAGGAGGAGGAGGTGATGTATCTTCCTGATTTTCTTAGCATAGATGGAGATAATTTGAAGACATGGGTTTCTGTACACTGGTGATCTTGCCAGATTTGTAAATGCTGCTTATCTATTTCATTAACAGTAGATGCAACTAGACTTAAACCTACTTTATATTATTCTCTAGAATGGTATTCATTTTGGGTTAATCATTTGATTTGAAAATATTTCAAGGAATAAAATTTTATCTTATGTTTTGTATAAATGATGATTTGCGCAATCTACTGTTAAAGTTTTCACTGTGAATGAATGAAACTTTGTATCAATTACAGGTTTATTTTATTTTACAATTCTAGTTTAGGAATTCCTTGGAAGGTAAAAAGTCTGATTAGTTGAATGAATCAACATTCTTTTCAGTTTGAAAACCTTGATCTATCTTTTTCTATTTCTTTAAAACCCCCGGTTAAAGTACGTTTAGATAGATGTTTGATCTTGCAACAATGTAGAAGCTTAAAACTAGCAAGCCCCTTGAATATTACAACCATATTGACCACTTCGTGAAACAACAATGTTGTGAACCAACATCAAGGACCTTGGGAGGTGATCAATTTGATTATTGATTATCTCTTTCAGGAAAGACGAGATACTTTTACTTTTATCTTACTTGCATGTCGTGGATCAACTTGGCACCTCAACAGAACTGGCACTAGAAGGAGGGCCAGAAGAGAAAATTGGATAACATTGGGTCTTTCTCACTAGAGAGGTCCCATAGAGTTCTTCGATCAACTAAAAAACCACCATCTTTGATAGAACTCGAGACCCCAACAAGACACAAGATTTACAGGGCAACCATTCTACCACCCTTGTCAGCTCCACTCACTCCACTACGATTTTCATCAATTCCCCAGTTGATACCTATGAATCCACCACCAAATCCACCTCAAATGCCATTACAACTGGTTCAGCCCATCCAACAGCTGGCTCAACCTCCACCACCGCCACCAATGGCATTTTTTGTGAATAATCCCTCTCCATTGGGGACTATTCCTAGAGGCTTTCATGATATGCCTAAGAATATTGATAGATTCTATCCCAAATACATTCATGGTGAATTAAGGAGTGCTGAGGAGCACATACAAGCTTTTAAGGATGCTTGTACCAGAGCCCAGATAGCTCACCATGATGTGGTTTGTAGGTTGTTCCCTTATTCCTTAGGGGATATGGCGTACAACTGGTTCCTAAATCTTCCACAAGGTTCTATTATGAGCTAGACAGATATGGAGAATGCTTTCATCAATCAGTTCAAAGTTTATGTGGATCCAACCATTTTGTTCCATCAACTTGCTACCATTAGGAAGGAGCCATATGAATCACTGCCCTTGTTTAATACAAGGTTTTAATGAATGTATAGGAGATTGTAGGATCCCTATCTAGTTGCTGAGAATAGTGCCATTCAGGCATATTTTAGAGTTATAGACCCTTTGCTTAGCTTGTTGCTACAAAGGACTTATCAGCTGACAAATATTGATTCTCTGTCTAAAGTTTATCATCTAGCCATCAAGCTGCAACAACAAACTAGCTCTCAACAAGGGAACTTGGGAGGAAGTTTTCCTTCTATGGGGTATCAGATGCCTAACCCAACCCCTTTATTCAATATTGTCCCAGGGATGTCTCCTTCTCATTATGGACCTATGTCTGAGTTGTAGACTCAATCTCTTGTTCCATTCTTTGCTAATGGAGCTCCTAACTTCTCTCAATAATCATAGGCTCATCATAGTCCACATGGTCATCATAATCAAGTTGGAATACCAAATCTTGTCGGTCAGCCACCTGTTGCTAAGAATGTTGAGAGTGAAAGGACAGTTCAACTCACAAACGAGGTGGAGAACCTAAAAAAAACTCTGTCTCAAGTCACAAATGACATGGCTCAGCTTAAACTGAACCCCTCTCAGAACCAAGGTAATTATGCTAATCAAGGTAATTACCCTAATCAAAATAATAATAATCAGGGTAATTATCACAACAACAACAATCACAGCCAAAGGAATTATCAATGCCAAAACTTCCCTAACCAAGGCTATCAAAATTAGAATAGAGGATATAACCAGAGGCCTAATAACAATAGATAATGGAACAAAAGACCAAACAATGGTGGGATTTCTCACAATTATCAAGCTAATGAGGACAGGCCACATATTGCAAATGTGGCTGACCTCAATTTTATGACTAACTGGTGCATGCTACATGATATTGCAACTCATTTCGAGGTGAACTATCCTAAAATGGAGAAGGTTGTGAAGATGGCACATGCAGATGCCCAAATGTTCCAAGGGAACTCAAATAAAGGAGGTGGCTTAGTGGATACAACAATGGCTTATGACCTCTTTGAAGAAGAACCTTCATTCCCAATGCAGAATGAGAATGAACCAGAGGAAGATGTGTATGATGCCCAAGCCTTTCAGACAAAGGGAGGACACTTCCTAAGAAACCAGAATAAGGGTCTATTCACTACATGAACACCACCTAACCACATGGTGCCTATGAATCAGAGTGTTGATAACAACCCTCCTCCACTGAAGGGTCTGCCTGACTTCCCTAGCAAAGGTAATTCATCTAGTGTTTTCAAATATAATGCAAGTTATAACACAAAATTTGATATTGTTTTTGAGATGCAAAAATAGAAAACCTCTTTATCATACTTTGACATCCTAAAATGGTGCCCTTCCCAATGAGATATAGTGC
Organism: Sequoia sempervirens; assembly: GCA_007258455.2. Taxonomy (NCBI): domain Eukaryota; kingdom Viridiplantae; phylum Streptophyta; class Pinopsida; order Cupressales; family Cupressaceae; genus Sequoia; species Sequoia sempervirens. Next base: position 172,123 of record VDFB02123998.1, on the reverse strand, counting down.
TGAAAGCTTTGGAAGAAGCTGATAAATCAAAAGGGAAAACCAAGGTGGCACCCACTACGGACATGAACACAACTTTATTCAGAAACAAGGTAGGGACCCCACCATTTCTTTTCAGTTTGAGAATCTGTGGGAAGAATCTGCATAATTTTCTTCTAGATTCAGGGGCTTCTAGCAATGTTATGCCATTTTTTGCATGCAAGAAATTGGGATTGAATCCTGTCCAAAAAAACAACAAGGTCATCCAACTTGATAAAATAAAGGTTAATGTAGTTGGAGAATTGAGAAATATACATGTACAATTAGGGTTTGACCCTAGGATTCAAACCAATATGGATATTCAGGTAGTAAACATTCCTGAGAATTACGGTATGCTTTTGAGCAGAGATCTAATGAAGAGTATAGGGGGATATCTCTCCCTCAAATTTTTACATATGTGGCTACCATGGAGGGGAATTCCTATGCAGATTAGGATTGAGAGTGAACCTCGCCTCAAACATATCATCACTAAGTATGACTGTCCCAACGAGGTAGCTTATTTTGAAATTGAGATAAGGGTTTATAAAAGAGAGGAAATTCTGACTCTTTCGGTTCTTGATTCTAATGATTTGTTAATGCAAGAATTCCCTGATCCCATGATTAGTGCAAACCGGTAGGTATTGATCAGGAAGCTACAACAGGATCAGCTGGTCTTAGGGGAAGATATCGATTTGTGGAGTCTTCTACTCCCAAATTGGTGTAGGGTGCACTACTAAAATCATTCAGAATCGACCTGCCAACCTTGCATCAATGTTCTAAATCATGTTTGCCAAGCTGAAGAAACTAGCCCAAGTCACCTTGAGACTGTTTTAGATCACTTCTCATTTGAAGCCAAAAATGCAATAATGTTAACCAAGGATAATATACCTTCAGAGGAAGTCCCTCCTCAAACTGAACTTACCCCAGTCATAATACTAGACCAACATAGTTATGTTGAACAACCCCAGGGTTTGTTTGATACCCCTGCACTCACAAGTATACCAAAACCCAAGGGGTTAATCAAAGATACAGATATGTCAGAAAGATATCCTACGATTACATGATATATCTGAGCAGGAATTGGATATTGCACCTGATGAACCTATTGAACACCCATTCCCAATATTTAATGCAAAAGATCAAGTGGCCCCACCTATGGTTCATCTAATCCAAGTACCCACAACAAGCTCAAAGAGATCAACCCCAGCTCATAATCAGCTATGGACCCTCATGTTTGATGGATCCAAATCTAAAACAAGGTGTGGTGCTGGAATTGAGTTAACCAACCCAAAAGGGAAAACATTTTTTGCTTCTTACAGGTTACAGTTTGGATGCACTAACAATATAGTAGAATATGAAGCATTAGCTTAGAGACTGATGTTCGCACATCAGAAGAAAGTTACTTCCTTGATGGTTAAAGGAGATTCAAAAGTGATTATCAAGCAAGTACATAGCCAATACACATGTCACAATAAAATGGTGGCAGCTTATAGAAATCGGGTGTGGAACCTGATTGAAGAATTTGATGCTTTTGGGATTAGTTTAATCCCTAGAGAGGAGAATCAAATAGTTGATTCATCAGCCATTTCCACAAGTACCCTGGAGCCCATGCAAGGCACCAAGTTCAAGAGATTCTCAATAGAATTGATATCCACCCTGGCTATCCCTGATAATGTTAGGAACTTTCAAGTCTTTGATGATGATCGACATATCCTTTCTTTTCTAGCAAGCTTAAATGTTTTCGAAGGATAGATCATCGATGAGTCCGACAAGGATCAAGGAGAATGGAACCTCGAAGACTGTGATACAAAAGGTGTCCTCAACTTAAAAATTAATAGCATTCCCAAGGGAATGGTGGCCTTAGATTTTTTTTTTATTTAGATCCAAGGGCTCGGGAAAATATATCAACTGAAGATAAGGGAGGTGAATATGAAATTGTTAACTTAGCTGACTCTGGCCATGAAAGGAATGTTTACATAGGGAAAGCCTGCCCTGAAGCAATTAGAGAAGATATATTGAGGGCACTGAAGAAAGATATTGCTGCAATAGCTTGGGGGTATGAAGATCAAAAAATATTTGATACTTCTGTGATAACACATATTATTCCTTTGAAGCCTAAAGCTAGACCATTTCAGTAGAAACAACATCCTGTCAATGCCCTGATTGAACCATTGATCTTTAAGGAAGTTTAGAAATTTCTTTCTGCAAGAATAATCTTCCATGTACGACATTCAACATTGGTGGCTAACTTGGTTCCAGTTCATAAAAAGAATGGGGAGATCAGGCTATGTGTAGATTTTAGGAATCTGAATAGAGCTTCAGAAAAAGACAACTACCCACTCCCTTCTCTGGATGAGGTCTTGCAAACTGTCAATGGGTCACAAATGATGTCGTTCCTAGATGGTAATTCTGGGTACAATCAAGTGATCATTAATTATGAAGACATAATGAAGATAGCCTTCACTACTAAGTGGGGAACATTTGCTTATAGGAGGATGCCATTTGGTTTGATAAATGCTGGAGCAACCTTTCAACGTGCAATGGATGTAGCGTTCAAAGATTTAATTGGTAAGTGCATCATTATTTATATGGATGACCTAATAGTATTCTCTAAAGATAGACTAAACCATGATGCATACTTGGCTAAAGTTCTTAAAAGATGTATCCAATATGGTGTTTCTCTGAATCCTAAAAAGTGTGTGTTCAGGGTTTCTGAAGGGAAAATTTTGGGACACATAATCTTAGAAAGAGGGATATTGATATATCTCGACTGAGTTGAGTCTATTCTAAAGTTAACCATGTCAGGAAGTAAGAAGGAGATGAGATATTTCTTCAGAAAGATCAACTTTGTGAGGAAGTTTATCATAGGTTTTGCAGAAATTATTAAACCTTTGAACGAAATGATGAAGAAAGATGCTAGAATAGAATGGAGTAATGAGGCAAAGGCTGCTTTTTCTCAGGTTAAGCAATCCATTTTGGAGGTGCCTATCCTCACCAGTCGTGACTACTTGAAGCCATTTTATATTTATTCTTTTGCTTCTGAACACTCATGTGAAGCTATTCTGACACAACAAAGAGAGGAGGGGGATGAAAGGCCAATTTCCTTCATGAGCTCTCCATTTAAGAATGTTGAAGTCAAGTACCCACCTCTTGAGAAACAATCTTTTGCATTGGTTAGAGTTGTCAAGAAGTTTAGGCATTATATCCTTTGAAGTCAGATCATTGTTGTGGTTCCTGATGCTGCTGTGAACTCTCTACTTATGTAGAGTGAGTTGGGAGAATGAAGGGGGAAATGGATGACTATTTTGTAGGAGTTTGATTTGGAGATTCACCCTATGAAACTTGTCCGATGTCAAGGCATGTCTAAAGCAATGGCTGATGCTCGTAAGAACATTACTTGTTAGCAGTACACAACACAATCCTTTTCTAACGACTCTTGGTATGCCAATATTATTTTGTAGACACTTAAAAATGACCTAGGCCTGCAAGCTTCATTTTTACCACTTTCGTCCTAGCATAATTAATACATTTAATTATGTCCTTGGTCCACATTTGACTATTGATTAAATAATTCATAATTATTTAATTAATTCATGTCTTTGTATTCTTCATGATTATTAAATAAGTAAATTTTATTTATTTATTAAATACGCCATTAATTGTCTAAGTCTTCCCTTAATTAAATAATTTTTTTAACTTATTTAATTTCCCTTCATCATATATTTCTTCCTGATTATTAAATAAATAAGTTTTATTTATTTATTTAATATGTCATTAATTGTCTTAATTAAAGAAATTGATTAATTTATTTAATTAATTAATCTTGTTTGCTAAATTAAATAATTAAATTTAATTATTTAATTGGCTAAATTAATATTCCTCTCATTTTAAATAAATGAAATTATTTAAAATGTCATCACTTTCTTAACTGTAAGTCCATTTTGGTAAATAATCTGAAAAAGATTATTTATTGTCTCACAAAATCCATATTTTGAATTAATTTAATTCAAAATGGTAACTAATCTTCCAAAAATCAAGTAATCAGGCAAATTCTTGATTTTCCAAATCTGATCTTCAGTCCATCTCTTATCTTCTTGATTTTTTGAATCTCACAAATCAGGCAGTCTTTATCTTCTTGATTTTCGAAAATCCTTATTTTCTAATTAGTTTATCTCATTTATTCTCCTCCGTTGATCCAATTATCTGAGATATTATCTTGACTGTTCAATTAATGAATTTTCCCTAACCCTAATTAGGGATTCTAAGATTTAATCTGGACCTTTCATTTTAGGTCTTAGTCATGAATTAATCTCACCCGTCCATTCAAAATGGCATTTTCCATAAAATGGCATTTTCCTCACCTTTTGATTACACGCATTCACTTTATACAATTTCGCACTTGCACTCTTAGGCTTTCCATAGCATTTATTATTTTTATTTAATCAAGTCTTAGCATTTTTTAGGCATAGGCATTTTCAATCATCGTCATTTAGGCATAGGAATTTGGACATTTATGCAAATCCTTCAAAGCTTGGTGTAGGACTTAGACATTTCAAATTGCTCGCACAACGAATCTGAGGGAAAAATATCATCCAGCAAGTAAGAAGGTACTATGGAGGTAATCATGGAGAACTCGATTTACAGGTATGACTATTTATTGTTTAAATTCCTTTGTACTCGATAGGTGTTTGGGTTTTTGTCTTTTATATTGATTTGATTGATCTAATCTAAACCTTAGAAATTACCCTCAGTTACATATTTCTTTCATGCTCGATAATCGGTGCATAGAGGGAATGAATGCAACTCAGATGAGAGCACTAAGAATCAAAAGCTCCCATTATATGCTGAAAGGAGGGTTGTTATAAAAAAAGAATTTTGAGGGGGTTTATCTACAATGCCTTGATCAACAAGAGGCTAAGCATGCAATTGGTGAATTTCATGGGAAACATTGCATGGGTCATGGTTCAATGGATTGTTTAGCACATATGATCCTCAGATCTGGTTATTATTGGCCATGTGTGTTTAAGGATTCCCACCAACATGTAAGGACATGTCATATATGTCAAACTTCTACATCAAGAGAGCATCATCTAGCCATGCCATTACAGCCTCTTTATGAGGTAAGGTCATTTTCCTAATGGGAACTTGATTTTATTGGGCTAATTAACCCAAATTCTTCTGCATGACAAATTCATTTTGATTGCTATAGATTACTGCACGAGATGGACAAAATTTGTACCTTTCAATAATAGCACAATGAAGGTAGTAATCAAGTTCCTCACTGAATGCATCACAACTAGGTTTGGAGTACCCTTTGCACTGGTATGTGACAATGGCCTTTCCTTTTCTTCTGCCGAGTTCATTTCATGGGCTTATGATCATAGGACTGTTTTAAAGTATTCTTCAAACTATTATCCGCAAGGAAATGGAGTTGCAAAATCAACTAATAAGAATCTCCTAGGAGTAATAAAAAAATTGTTAGAGAATAATTCTAGAGACTGGCATACCCAGTTAAGATTTGTGTTATGGGCATATAGGACTAGGATCAAGGCTACGTTGAGGACTTCACCATTTAATCTAGTGTATGGCCAAGAGCCTGTGTTCCCTATTCACCTACAAATACCTACATCCTAAAATTTATGCAGGAATTTTACTCTAGTGATGATAGGATTGAAGTAAGGTTAGCTACCTTGCTGAAATTAGAAGAGCAGAGAGATGCTACTTTGCAACAATTCTTTAGGCACCAGGCTATTATCAAACGTTGGTTTGACAAAAGAGCCAAAGTCAAAGCTTTCAAGATATTAGACCTTGTCTTATTATGGGATAAAGCCAATGAAAAGAAGGGTGACCATGAAAAGTTTGATAAGCTCTAGTTGGGTCCCTATCAAATTGTTGAAATCCTAGGAGAAAATGCTTACCGGCTAAGTAGTTTAATAGGAGGACCTGTTCCATTGCTTATCAATGGATAGTTTCTCAAACATTATTTTGGGTCGTAAAAGGTCTGGTATTTTCTTGGGTTGTATATATGTAAATAGTTTGATGTTCCGTTGGTTTTGTCTTTTCCTTGTGTTTTTTTGCTTTTTGTTCCTATGGTTTTTTTTTTGTGGGGAGGGTATGTGCAGGATCATGATGGGCCAAAAAGTTGCAATATGATGGGTATTTGTAGGGTATGTGGCTGACAACTTTTTTTTACCCAAAATTGATGAAATGAAAAGGGTTTTAAAGGAGATTCTCATATTTCCACCAATATAAATTGTGCTTTACTTTGAATTTAATAAATAATTATTATTCATTTTCTATTTGAATTATGATTAAAGTCTTAATTGTTAGGTTGATTGAAAACATCTATAGCTTTCAAACGATATCACATTTTGGAATCTAAAACATGTATCACATTCTATGCTTCACATACTATGATTAAAAAAAGAAAAATTGAATTTCATGATGTTTTGACCAAGTTAATGTAATTAGGACATAATTTTTTATATATTTTAAAAGTTGTAATAAAAAATCATAATTAATTATTTACATGGAAACAAATTACAAAAAATATGCATCACATCGAACATGAGTCCTCTACTTATTTCTAAAATCTTATTAAAAATATTATCATTTTATTGTGGTTAGGTGGTTAGGATAGACACCTACTTTTATGTTTTCCCTGAAATTTAAGTACTACGCATTGAAATTTTAAATTTTCACCAAATAGATTTAAAAAAAAACCCTAGTAGTTTAGAAAATACATTCAATTTGCTACAAATTGTATTCTTACATATTTTTGAAATAATATAGATAACTTATTCAAATTTTTACGTCAAGTTGCCTAACTCTGATTTTTCTGAATTTTTTGCCAGTTAAGGGCCTATTTTTTCCATGATGATCCTGCACATACCCGAGACCTTCATTTTATTCAATTGAGTAAGGGGGTTGTTATCTGAAGTATACTTTAGTTACTAGGAGAGAAGTTGGTTTAGATATTATTCAGGTTTTTTGATTGGATGATTTTGTTCTAAATTCATTGTTTTATGTCCATTGTTAGTGAGAGTTGTGGAAAGTCATTGAGAACAAGGTGTAAAGTAAGCAATATTCACTAACTACGATTTAATCTGTCACAAATCATCAGAAACATATCCTTTTGTAATGGTATATTTGTCTTAGGACGATGGTGTTGCAAGATTTGAGTGAAAAATTTTATTCCTCGGATGTTGTTATGAGGTCCATGGTAGTTTTCAACCCAGTACAGATGTTGGACATCTGACATATTGAGAAGGAATTAAATGAAGGAACTTCAAAAAAAGAAAAAGAAAAGAGAACTATCTAAGAAAAGAAAAATCAATACTGAATGGGTGATTCCAGTATCTCTACCGGGGCTATGGACGCCTGACTGGTAGTAGAGCAATGTTGTGAGAAAACTAGAGGTATCTCCGTCGGAGCTATGGACGCTTGACTAGCAATGGAACAATGCCCAAGATATCATTGCACAATAGTTAAAGGTAATCAACTAAGGTAGTTCAAATCCTATGCATAATTGTTCAAAAGATGAGGAAAACTTTGCAAAAGGGTGATGCACCATCAAGCACACACATAGATTCAGGGGTAGCTAGTGTTTATTTACATTTGAGATTTTAGCTCAACCTTGTTTACTAAAACTGACCTAACTGGAACTGTGATGTCCATAAACTAGGAGTTATGGGTAACTGAATCGCTCAGTTTCCTAAAAATGGTTAAACCACTTTTCCCAGCCAAGTCACCAATTGTTATGCCTTGCATAACCACCCCATTTTAAATTTGATTAAAATGGGACTCCTTCCCCCCCCTCTTTTGCTCTAAATTCTGACATCTTTTGGGCCTCTGGATTTTATTGCTTTGATTGCTTTCGAGGTCCTTAGTTGTTCATCTCGCCCATCCAAGTCATTCCCCTAGGTTACACGTTGAAAACTTAAGTTTTAAGGAAAAGTTCAGGTTTTCACCCTGTTTCGGGATTTTCCAACCCATCTGGATTTTTCTAGATTCCATCATAAACCGGGAAAAGTAATTTCAACATTGGAAGTTCGGAGTTTCAGGATCTTCGCAGAATTCTGGCTGGGCTGGATTTTTTTGGATTCCGCTTCATCATTGGGTTTCTGAATTTCGTCTCACTGAGACTTACCAGTTGCTGTGAGTTTTTTTAACTCTCTTCGCCTAGGTGGATCTCTTGCTGATGTGTGTTCTCGAACGGTTTCCATTTCTTGCCTTGTTTTTCAATGCCTCAGTTTGATTTAGGTGGGGTTTTACGAATCCTAGTTTAATTTGACGCGCTCTGAGTTGGTTGGTGAGTTTCTCCTTTATTGTGTTAATCAAAGCTTGCTCAGGAATGGTCCATTATTCATTACAAAACCACTGTGAACCTTGTCGGGTGTATCTGAGTTCCATCTAGGTAATTTGAGCTTGCCCCTATTGTTCATGGCAGAGGTCTTAGCAGTTGAATCTAGGGCAATAGAAATACACCATAGATCACATCAAATCGACATGAGATCAAGAAGAAATAGGATTCAAAACATATTTCAAACATTTAGAGTATGAACAACCCTGGTAAATGGAAGCCCTCATTAAAAACTAGGGAACGACACAACCCACCTATCACGAAAGTGACAAGAAGCAAAAGACAAATGGAAAAGAAAGAAACAAAATAGAAAAACAAAGACGAACAAGACAAAACAATAAGGAAGGCGAGCATTCACATAAAATATTTCCATGAACACCCAAAACAAAAATGACATGCAAAAAGCGAAGCCAACAGGATGAAACAAAATAGTAAAAGAAAAGAGAGAAGAAAACCTACCTTAAAACACCCATGAGAAAAGACCAAAAAATTTGAAAGGAATTTTCCAACGAATGTGCCCTCACAATCAATTCACTCTCCTTGAAGTTCTTCTAGAATAGGTTTTGTTAAACAACTCAAACACCAAGGATAATAAGCTAGTTAACCTTAATTAAAGTTTTTAAAAAATGATTTTGCACGTGTGAAGAACCTGTAATTAATGCAATAAAGGTCATAGGTCAGAGGTGGAGCAAACAACGCGAATAGACAGTTAAGTACCATGAACACCTAAAGCAGGGCGGACACGGACTCAGGTTAGAGACAACATAAAGAACTTTTAGCAAGTCCCTTACCCATCTCCAAATCTGGCTTTGATCTCGCAACAAAGACAATGACGAAGAAAAGCAATGGGGGCAGAATCAAAACCAAAACCGAATCTAGAACTTTCACAAAGTTCAAAGTTCCGTTTTGACTCCAATTCCGCTCTTGACCAAGAAATAAGAAATGACACAAAGACAAACAAACATGAAGGGAAGTGGGACTGGAATGAAAACCAGATTCGGCCCAAATGCCAATGAAAAAACAAGACAAAGAAAATGAGCAGAGTCAGAATCGAAATGGGAACAAGATCTTGAATTTTTTAGAAAATTCCAAGTTTTGTTCCATCCCTGGTTCCACTTCTGCTTGGGCAAAAAAAAATGCAAGGAAAACAAAAAACAACTCAAGGGAAAAAATAGACCTGAGAGTGCAAGACAAAACGAGAGACAACGAAAGAAAACACATAAGAGAAGGTGGATACAGAGTCAGAACGAAATCCAAACTAGGAACTTTCTAAAAGTTCAAAGTCTAATTTTGGTTCTGGTTCCGCTCTTGACAGAACAAAAGAACGAAAGATTTAGGAGCAAAAACAAACAACTCCTAAGACCCAAACAAAAACCAAAGAAAAATTAACTCCAAGGGGGACCCATTTTGTTCCAAATGAAAATGGGGTGGTTATGCAAGGCAGAACAAATGGCAACTCGACTGGGAAAATGGTTTACCCATTTTTAAGATACTGAAGAATTCAGACAGCCAAAACCCTCTTATTTATGAAACATGTTAACTTAAGTATGATCCAAATATTTAAGTAAAAATTGAGCTGGAATATCAAATGTAAATCTACATAAACTACCTTTGAATCTGAGTGTGCGCATATATGGTGCATCTTTCTTCATAAGAACTTTCTCCACACCTAAACAACTATATCTAAGATCCAAGCTACATAGGTTGAGTCCTTTAACTATCGTGCAATGAAATCTTGGGCATTGCTCCATTGCTAGTCAAGCATCCATAGCCCCGATGGAGATAACTCTAGTTCTCTCAAAGCATTTCTCTACTGCCAATCAAGCGTCCATAGCCCCGACATAGATACCTCTAGTTCTCTCAAAGCATTGCTCTACTGCTAGTCAAGTTTCCATAGCCCCGATAGAGATACTTGAATTACCCATCTAGTATTGAGTTTTCCTTTATTTTAGTAGTTTTCCTTTTGCTCTCTTTTACAGGCTTCACTTGTGGAATTTTTTTAACTTTCTCAATACTCAGACATTACTATTTTGAAATATGGGTTGAGAACTACAGTGGACCCTATGATAGTTTTGGGAATCATATTTTTCACTTGAATCAAAGATACAATCACCCTGGGATGAATAGGCCCTTTATAGTAAGATGTTTTATCTATTTCATGACAAATTTAAATCATAGTTCATGAGGCTATCTAAAATATACCTTACTCTTAATATGCTTTCAAACTAATGCTAAAATGACCATAAGACATAAGTTTTAGAACAAAATCTCTTGACAAATATGCTTGAAATTCCTAAATCAATTTCTCTCCTAGTGCCTATGTCATACTCCGAATAACAACCCTTAAATTTCAAGCTGGAAAGAAAAGAGAGTCCCCAAAGAAGAAGAAGACAAAAAAAAACACAAAACACCACAAACAAACCAAAAGAAAGAAAGAACAAATAGGAAAGCAACCAACAAAAACAAAGAATAGATAATTACACAAGATACATATATACAATTAATTCATAACTCCAACCTTTACGAACCAAAGTAATGCTTAAGAAACTATCCATTAACTGGAAATGGAACATATTCTCCCATTAAGGTGGTCAAGTAGAAAGTGTTCTCACCCAAGATCTTGGCTATTTGATACAGACCCAACCAGAGTCTATCAAACTTCTGGTGATCACCCCTTTTCTCTTTAGCCTTATCCCACAACAACACTAGATCGGATATCCTGAATGCCTTAATCTTAGCTCTTTTGTCAAACCAACATTTGAAAACAACCTTATGTTTGAAGAACTATTGTAGAGTAGCGTCTCTCTGTTATTCCATGTTTAAAAAATTGTTTAGCCTTACCTCAATCCAATCATTCTTCAAATAAAACTCCTGCATAAACCTAGGAATAGGTATCTGCAAATGTATGGGGAAAACTGAATCTTGGCCATAGATTAATTGAAATGGAGAATTTCCTAGAGCAACCTTAATATGGGTTTGATATTCCCATAAGGAAAATCTCAACTGGTTATGCCAGTCTCTAGGATTGTTCACTAGTAATTTCTTTATTACCTCTAATAGATACTTATTGGTAGACTCTGCTACACCATTTCCCTATGGGTAATAATTAGATGAATACTTCAAAATGATTTTATGCTCATAGGCCCATTGTATAAATTTAGCAAATGAAAAAGTAGGTCCATTATCACATACCAGGGCAAAGGGTACTCCAAACCTAGTAATAATGTTGTCATTAAGAAATTTGATAACCACTTCTGTGGTGTTGGTTTTGCATGGTTCAGCCTTAGTCCAGCATGTGTAATAGTTTGTAGCTATTAAGATGAACTTATGCCTTGCAGAAGTTTGGATTAATTACCCCTACAAAATCCAATTCCCATTGGGTGAATGGTCTTACCTCATAAAATGGTTGCAAGGGCATTGCAGGATTAAGCTCCTTGGGTGCAGAGGTTTGGCATGTGTGACATGTTTTGACATGTTGATGTGAATCCCTTAACATGTGGGGCCAATAATATCCTGACCTAAGGATTTGATGAGCCAATGAATCTATAGATCCATGCCTTGTGCCATGTCTGCTATGAAATTCAGCAATAGCATGCTTGGCTTCTTGTTGATCTAAACATTGCAGGTAAACTCCCTCATAATTTCTTTTGTATAGGGATCCTCCTTTGAACATTTAATGCGAACTTTTCATCCTTAGTGCCATCCTCTGAGTAGCATTCATCCCCTCTGGGCATCTGTTATTGAGAAGGAAGAAGACCAAATCTATATACCACAGATCCTTGGTGAATGATTGCACTATATACTGCTGACAAGTGATACTCCTGTCAACATCTGCCATAGCCTTTGACAAACCCTATCCTCGGAAAAGCTTCATTGGATGGATCTCTAGATCAAATTATTTCAAAATAGCCATCCATTTTCCTCTTCTCTCCCCTAACTCACTCTGCATAAGTAAAGATTTGATAGCTAGGTCAGGAACTATGACAACCTAGCTCCTAAAAATACAATGTCTAAATTTCTTTACTACTGAACCAATGCAAAGGCCTGCTTCTCAAGGGGTGGGTACTTGACCTCTACATTTTTGAATGGGGAGCTCATGAAATCAATTGGCCTCTCATCTCCCTTTCATCTTTTTTGTGTTAGAACAGCTACACATAAATGGTCAGATGCAAAGGAATATATATATAAGGGATTTAGATAATCTGGGCTAGTTAGAACTGGTGCCTCAGATATTGATTGTTTAATGTGAAAGAAAGAAAACTTAGCCTCATTGTTCCATTCTATTTTTGTATCTTTCTTCATCATCTCATTAAGTGGCTTCACAATTTCTGCAAATCCTGTTATAAACTTTCTTACAAAATTAATCCTTCCAAAGAAGGATCTCATCTCCCTTTTACTACCTAGAATGGTCAATTTCAAGATAGCCTCAACTCTATCAGGGTTTATGGATATTCCTCTTTCTGATATCACATGGCCTAAAAGTTTCCCTTTAGAAACTCCAAAGATACATTTCTTGGGATTTAGGGATACTCCATAGCTGATACATCTCTTAAGGACTTTTGCTAAATCAATAGCATGGTCCTTGTTTTTAGAGAAAATAGTTAAGTCATCTACATAGATTATGATACACTTACCTATCAGATCCTTGAATGATACCTCCATTGTAGGCTATAATTTAGTTGCAATGTTGATTAGTCCAAATGGCATCCTGCGATAGGAAAATGTCCCCCACTTAGTAGTGAAGGAAATCTTCATTCTATCCTCATGGCTGACCAGCACTTGGTTATACCTAGAATAGCCATCTAAGAATGACATCATCTAAGATCTGTTGATAGTTCGTAATACCTCATCAAGAGAAGAAAGTGGATAGTTATCCTTCTCTAAGGCTTTGTTTAGGTTCTTGAAGTCAACACACAATCTAATCTCCCCATTTTTCTTGCATACTAGAACCAAATTGGAAACCCAAGTGGAGTGTCATATTGGGAAGATGATTCTTGTTGATAAAAGATTTTGCACTTCCTCTTGATTTAGTGGCTCGATCAAAGCATTGAACGAGTGATTATTTTGATGGAAGGGATTCACTTCTGGCTTTAGAGGTATTGTATGCGTGATCACAGAGGTGTCAAAATTCTTTAAATCTTTATAACTCCAGGAAATTGCCTCAATGTCTTCTTTTAACACCTTAATTATTTCATTTATGATCTCCTCAGGGTAGGTCTTGCTTATAATAAATTTCTTTCAGGACTCGAATAAGCCAGATTAATAGATTCATACTTCCATCCATCACTTTGAGTTGGCACTCTCTCACGAGCCTGAGGAACATAGTCAAATATTCTTTCTAAAGTTACCATCCCCTTGGGGATGTTGTTTCTTTTCAAATTCATTATCCCTTTAGTGTCACAACTCTCAAGATCCCAATCCCCATGATCTCTTTCTAACTCATCTATTATATGTCCTTTGAAGACATTAGAACTTTCCAAGAAGGTGAGTATGTGTTGGTCATCATCGAAGACCTGAAAATTCTGGACATTATCCAAGGCTGCTGGGATTGAGACTAGTTCAACTGAAAAAAATTTCAACTTGGAGTCCTACATAGGCTCCAGAGTACTAGTAGTGGCTGCAAGAGAATCTGCAATTTGATTGTGTTCCCTAGGAATCAAAGTGATTCCAAAAGCATCAAAATCCTCAATCATATTCCAAACTCTATTTTTGTAAGTAGCCAATGTTTTGTTATGGAAAGTATATTGGCTACAAACCTGTTTGATAAATACTTCAAAATCCCCCATCACCATGAGAGATGTGACCTTCTTCTGATGGGTGAACATCAAACCTCGGGAAAGTTCTTCATACTTAGCCACATTGTTTGTGCAACCAAATTGTAACCTGTAAGAAGCAGAGTAAGTCTTCCCCTTTGGGTTAGTTAATTCTATCCCTACTCCACTTCATGATTTGGACTTAGAGCCATCAAATTTCAGACTCCATAATAGATCTAGAGTTGGGATCTCTTTCTTCTTTTGGTTTACAATTTTTTGCTAGCTAGAAGTATGTGGCGGCTTGAACTGGTGTTGGTCATCAAGATTTAAAGGTAATTGGGGGCACGGTTGACCAAAAGATTCTCTTGGATTCAAAATCTGTTCAGGAATTGATTCTTGAATCTCTTCTTGGGTGAGATCATGACTTAGTACATTTTTCACCAATGCATTGGCCATTGGAAGAGTATCCAAGGTTGGTGTAACAAGAAAAGGTTGAGACTGTTCAGTCTCTCTTTGTAGTTCAGAGCATAGAACTTGAGTCTGCTCGAGTTGGGAAGATGATTATTTTTTAGCAAGACTAGCTCTCATAAGGATGGTTGCATTTCTTGCCTCAAATGGAAATTTATTGGTGGAGGTTTGAGATTGACATTCACAAGTTTCTTCAACCTGGGAAACATGGTTCAAGATGTCTACACAAGGTTGACAAGTTAACTCAGAATGATTTTGGTAGTGGACCCTACACCAATTGGGAAGAAACAAACTCTAGATATTAGCCTCTTTTCCCAGCACCAGCCTATCCTATTGCAACTTTCTGATTAAGACTTGCTGGATAATTGTAATCATTAGGCTAGTTGGTTCTAGAGGCAATAGATCATCAGATTGAAGCATAGAGAAAGTCATGATTTCCTCCTGCTTGTAAAGTCCTATCTTTGTCTCAAAATAGGCTACCTCATTAGGGGAATCATACTCAGTGATCATGTGTTTGAGCCTAGGCTCACTTTCAATTCTGATCCGGCTTGCTATCCCTTTCCAGGGTAGCCACATGTGTGAGAAATCCAAGGACAAATATCCCCCAAGACATTTCATTAGGTTTCTACTCAAGAGCATACCATAGGTTTCTAGGATATCTGCAACATGGACATCCATATAAGTTTGGATCCTTGGATCAGATCCAATCTATACATGGATATTTTTAAGGTCTCCTACCACATTAACTTCTATTTTATCTAATTGAATAAAGTTTTTGTTAGTCTAGAGTGGACTTAGACCTAACTTCTTACAAATTGAAAATGGCATGACATTTCCCAATGCCCCAGAATCTAATAAATAGTTATGTAGATTCTTTCCAAAAATTCTTAAACTCAAAAGGAAAGGTGGAGTGCCAGTCTTAGCTTTATAGAGTGTTGCATTCATCTCATTAGTGGGAGTCACCTTTTGTTTTCCTTTTGACCTGTCTGCTTCCTCCAAGGCTTTCAAACAAATTTCCTTTTGAGCAAGACACCACTTCATAATGTCAAAGAATGACATTGAAGTTTTCTTCCTTTGCATCTCTACAATGAAATCAAATTTTGAATCATTCTTTGCCTAATACTTAGGAAAGAAAGGTGGAGTACGTTTATTCTTAAAATCTAATGGCCCCTTTGGTGGTGGTGGCTTATTATTTGCGTTCTGGTTTGGTGGGACCATGTTATTAGGAGGAGCAGATGTGGTGAATGGCCCCTTATTTTGATTTATGAGGAAATGGAATCCCTTGGTTTGGAAAGCTTGGGCATCATACACATCTTCCACCAATTCGTTTTCTTCTTGACTAGGAAATAAAGACTCCTCAAACAACTCATAAGTCATGGCAACATCAATAGGCCTACCAAATTTACTATAAGCACCTTGTAATAGAGCATCGGCTTGGGCTATCTTAACCATCTTATCCATCTCTAGGAAATTCAATTCAGAATGGGTTGCAATATCATGTAGCCTACACCAATTAGTCATGAAGTTGAGGTTTGCTATGTTAGCAGTGTGTTGCTTCTCATCATTTTCCTGGTAATTATGGGAGAATCCCCCATTATTAGGCCCGGTGTTCCACTGTCTATTGTTATTAGAACTCTGATTGCATCCTCTATTCTGATTTTGATAATTCTAGTTAGAGGAATTTTGATTTTAATAGTTCTTTTGATTCTGATTAGTGTTGTAATTCTAGTTGGAGTTCTGGTTAGAGTAACCTCCTTGATTTGAGTATCCTCCCTAATTTTGAAAGTTTTGATTTTGATCTTGAGGAGAGTTCTGTCTCAGTTGAGCCATATCGTTAGACATATGAGATAGAGTCTTTTTAAGAGTCTCCATCTCATTAGTCAATTGCAGAGTCTTTTCACTTTCTGCAGTCTTCACTACAAAGGGATGATTAATAGGATTTGATCCTTCAGCTTGATTTTGGTAATTTTTAGTTTGTTGGGAGGAGTCTTGGGGACCATTGGTGAAGAATGGTAAGGGAGGTGAAGCTTGGAATTCAGACATAGGTCCGTATTGGGAATAGGAAATCCTTGGGACCGTATTGAATAAAGGGGATGGATTGGGCATTTGGTATCCTATAGGAGGAAGAACTCCTC
The DNA here is from genome assembly GCA_007258455.2 of Sequoia sempervirens. NCBI lineage: Eukaryota > Viridiplantae > Streptophyta > Pinopsida > Cupressales > Cupressaceae > Sequoia > Sequoia sempervirens. Next base: position 155,390 of record VDFB02123998.1, on the reverse strand, counting down.
CTAGACTCCCAAATTGCAAACTTATTTGTTATTGCAACTAGATGGCTAGGTGATATACTTTAGCCAAAGAATCAATTTCGGGTGGCTGATATGTCCTCTTCAAGAATAGGCCAATCAAAGGATCTACAACCCTTAAGTACACCAAAATGGTAATGTTCTCAGCAACCAGGTAAGGATCCTTAACCTTTAGCACATTCTTTGGAACCTTGTATTGAATAAAGGTATTGGTTCATGATGCTCTTTTCTTATTGTGGAAAATTGGTGGTAGAGAATACCAGGGAATACATAGACCCAAAAATAATCAATAAAGGCATTTTCCAAGTCTGTCCAACTTAGAATCGACCCTTGGGGTAGGTTTAGATAATAGTTGTATGCCATGTCTCCCAACAAGTAGGGGGAACAATCTGCACACAACGTCATGATGGGCCACCTGAGCATGAGTACATGCATCTTTAAATGCCTATATGTGCTCCTCGACACTCCTATATTCTCCATGCATATACTTGGGAGAAAACCTCTCAGGGTTCTTGGGAAGATCATGTATTCCCCAAAAAATAGACCCTAGAGGTGAGGGATTATTGAAAAAGAATGCCATGGGTCTTGGAGGCCGTACTGGTTGAGTAGGTTGTGGAATGGGTGAGTTTGGTTGGTGAGGTGGTGTAGGTTTGTTTGGTGGAAACCTAGGTGGGGTAAGAGGTGGTGACAATGGTGGGATCAAAACCCTACGGGCTTGAGGTCTATACCTAATAGGGGTTTGGAGTTCGACCAATGGTTCTTTCTTGTACCTATCTAGTGAGAATGACCCAATTCGAGCCAGTTTTTTCCTCAAGCGCTCCTTCTAGCACCATATTAGTTGAGGGTCAAAACAACACAACAACATTAAACAAAATATTACTATCCTATTTCTCCTAAAAAAGAAAGACAACACATGGTAATCTAACTCCCAAGGTCCTGGTAATTGGTTCTCAATTATGCTGATGTCGCTCGATGGTCAATATAATTGTAATGTGTAAGGGGCCTTTGTTGGTAATAAGGAACAAAACTGCATGAAATCAACTACTCTACATTTTGGGGGGTTTAAATAATGATAGAAAGATAGATCAGAGCCTTAAAATAGAAGAACATGAAAGAAAGTTCTTAATAGCCAGACATGCATATCAATAATGAGTGTCCATTCACCTAACCACAACTACAACAAGATACAATCCACAGAATAAACCATACAACTGCATACATCCATAGTGCTAATTCAATACAATTGCCATTCACTAAACTTTACTTCAAAATATATCATTCACTCATCATTAAACACAGATCAAATAGACATAACAATAACTTCATTCATAGATAACCCAATGAGATAATCTTAAATCCAGTTTCCTCTATTGATTCTCATCAAATAGAAAACATTTAGGCACAAAAAATCACTAGCATATGGATTGATCATGCATCATTAACCTTATTAGATAGGTCCAAACTTGATAATATAAAAAAAAATTGTATAAAACTGTAAAAATTGTATCTAAGTTCAACTAAACATTCTTAAAAGTCTCTCTACTAACAACCATGAAATCCTAGAACTAATCAAAATTCGCTATCATCAGGTGGCTTATCTTTCTTCAATTAGCTGAACTTTACAAAATAGGACCAAAAAGTATATAAAGACACCACATGCACAAGTTCCTTTCAATCATCAATTTAGATCCACAATTTAAGGAGCTGGAATAGAACAAAGAACCAGAGTGCTAATGTTGAGATAGAAGGCTGGAGTACAAGGTTACACAAATTCTAACATCCAAAGAAGAAGGTGGAACTGAGGAAGGGAACTGGAGTTGAGTTCACATCAAATCCCTGCAAAAGAAGAGAGAAGGAGATGTGTCTAGTGAAGAGAGCCAACTCACTTCTACGTTGCATGCTCAAGGATGTACTCATCATAATTGGAAAACATTTGTTGAAGAGTATCCGCATCAGGTCCATCCAACCAATCATCCTCAAATTTAATCCTCTTTAATTCTACTACAACAAATTTCTATACCTCCTCCTCATTGAATATCTCCTCATACAACTCCTCATAATTGAAAGGACCCAAATTGGTGTTAGTAATATCGGCTCAATTAGAATCCACCTTACTAGCCATGAGGGTAACCTCATTATGTTTACATCTCAAAGTATATCGAAGCTATTCCACCTTCATCTTCTTTGGTTTGGATCTTTTCCTAGAAGTCTCTACTAGTTGGCTTCTTTGAGAAGCCTCTTCTGACGCACCTGACATTTTCTAATTCTTGTAGTAAACTCCTATATTAGGCGATCAACACATAGAAATCAATACATCATTCAATACCTACCTCCATCTCTTTAAAACAACGTTTAAAATTTACCAAACTTCAACCTTTATCAGAAGCAGACCCACAGAAGCCCCAAGGACATAAAACAGTTTTCAACACTAGCAGGGTTGGAATCAGAATTAGGACAAAACTAGAACCGGGACTGGAATGGGAACAAGAACCAGAAACTAGTTACTAGTTCCAAGTTTGATATCCACTCCAACTCTGATTATGCCTAAGGACAAGTGCTGGGACCCAACATCATTAATAACTGGAAGCGGAACCAATTCAAGAATGAAACCTGATACCAAACACTTGGGACAAGTTTGGTCCTAAGTCTGACTTCACAAGTTTAACCATAAAATAGGCTACTTTATTAAAGACATGGTCACAAGGATCTAAGGCCCGAGTCACATGATCGATAAGGAAATCAGAAACCAGAGGGGATTAACCCCACATCCTAACCATACACAGATCAATTTAACCCATAGGAACCTATTTTAGAAAGGTTATCAGGAAAACCCTAGTTTGCTCGATACGTCAACTTAACCATCTAGGGCAACACAATCCCACCATAGAACACATCAAATCGACATGGGATTGAGAAGAAATAGGGTTCAAAACATATTTCAAACTTTTAGAGTATGAACAACCCTGGTAAACAGAAGCCCTCATTTAAAACAGGGCACGACACAACCCACTTTCCATGAAAGCAACAACAAACATCAAAAGACAAACAAAAAAGAAAGAAACAAAATAGAAAAACAAAGATGAACAAGACAAAACTAAAAGGAAGGTGAGCATTCACAGAATAGAGTTCCATGAACACACAAAAAAATATGACACGTGAAAAACGAAGCCAATAGAATGAAACAAAACAGGAAAAGAAAAGAGAGAGGTATGTACAAGATCATCATGGAAAAAACATGCCCTTAAGTGGCAAAAAATTCAAAAAATCAGAGTTAGGCAACTTGACGTAAAAATTTGAATAAGTTATCTATATTATTTCAAAAAATTGTAATAATATAATTTGTAGAAAATTGAATGTAGTTTCTAATATAATAGGTTTGTTTAAAAAAATAAATCTATTTGCTGAAAATTTGAAATTTCAATGTAGTAGTACTTAAATTGTAGGGAAAAAATAAGTAGGTGTCTGTCTGACCACCCTAACCACAATAAAATGATAATATTTTTTTATAATATTTTAGATATAAGTAGAAGACTCATGTCCTAATGTGATGCATATTTTTTTGTAGTTTTTTCCCAAGTAAATAATTAATTATGGTTTTTTTATTACAACTTTTAAAAAATATAAAAAACTCGTATGTCTAGCCACCTTAACTTGGTCAAAACTTCATGAAATTCATTTTTTCTTTTTTTAATCCTATAGTATGCAAAGCATAGAATGTTACGCATGTTTTGGATTCAAAAATTGTGATACTGTTTGAAAGTTATAGATGTTTTTCAATCAACCTATCAATCATGACTTTAGTCGTAATTCGAATAGAAAATGAATAATAATTACTTATTAAATTAAAAATAAAGAATAATTTATATTGGTGGAAAGCTGAGAATCTCCTTTAAAAAACCTTTTCATTTCATCAATTTTGGGTTAAAAAAAAGTCATCAGCAACATACCCATCATATTGCCACTTTTTGGCCCATCATGATCCTGCACATACCCAGACAAGAAAACCTACCTTAAAACACCCACGAGAAAAGACCAATAACTTTGAAAGGAATCTGCCAACGAACACGCACCAATAATAAATTCACTCTCCTCGAAGTTATTCTAGCTTAGGTTTGCTTAAACAACTCAAACACCAAGGATAATAAGCATGTTAACCTTAATTAAGGTTTTAAAAAAATGATTTTTTGCATGTGAAGAATGTGCAATTAATGCAATAAAGGTCATAGGTCGGAGGTGGAGCAAACAATGCGAATAGATAGTTAAGTCCCGTGAACACCTGAAGCAAGGTGGACACGGACCCGGGTCTAAGATAGCATAAAGAACTTTTAGCAAGTCCCTTACCCATCTCCAAAACCAGCTCTGGTCTCGCAACAAGGATAATGACGAAGAAAATAAATGGGGGCGAAATCCGAACCAAAAATAGAACTAGAACTTTCACAAATCTCAAAATTCAGTTTCAACTCCGGTTCCGCTCTCTACCAAGAAATAGGAAATGAAACAAAGGCAGACAAACACAAAGGAAAGTGGGACCAAAATGAGAACCGAGTTCGGCCCAAATGCCAATGTAATAACGAGACAAAGAAAATGAGTGGAGTTAGAATTGGAATGGGAATAGGATCTAGAAATTTTTAGAAAGTTCCAAGTTTTGTTCCATCCCTGATTCCGCTTCGACTTGGGAAAAAAGAAATGCAAGGAAAATGACAAACAACTCAAGGGAGAAAAAAACCTGAGAGTGTAAGACAAACCGACAGACAACGAAATAAAACATGAAAGAGAAGGCAGACATGGAGTCAAAATGAAATCCAAACTAGGAACTTTCTAAAAGTTCAAAGTCTAGTTTTGGTTCCAGCTCTGCTCCCGACAGAACAAAAGAATGAAAGACTTAGGAGTAAAAACAAACAACTCCAAACACCCAAAAAAAAACCATAGACAAATCAACTCCAAGGGGGACCCATTTTGTTCTAAACTAAAATGGGGTGGTTATGCTAACAGGTCTTGCATTTGTTAATTTGCATCTAGGGTTACAAAATTTTGCATTAGTGAAAGTGCATATTGTAACATCAGGAAATACAATGAAAGGTCAAATAGCACACAACAATGCAATTCAAGCTCTAATGCAATCTAAGCTAAACAATAGAGAACAAAGGAAAGCTAAAACGTAAAAAAAATTGAACAATCTCACCCAATATCTACGTAGTTCCATGCATGACCTGGATTTTCCTTCTCCATTTTGTCATTGTAGTATAATTGCCCTCAGATTTCTCTTTGCAAGTATCACCTGTGATAGTGATTTAGCAAAATATCAAAGATTCAAATAATAGATATGCTTCCAAATGTCATAAGATTTCGGGAGAGATTGAAATGATGAAAGAAAGATCAATTTATAGAAAATTGATCATTTGAATAACATGTCAAGATCAAAAGATAAATGGATGATTGAGATCAAAAGATTTGACATGCATTATGATAACTGTTAGTATTGAAATGAGATAAAAACTAAGAATAGAGATAAAAATTAAATAATGATTTAATCTTCGAGTTTGGTATTCGAAAATAGAAGAATTATCTTTGCATGACAAAGATAAAGATAGATTAAAAGCAATGTGTATACACATAAAATATATTTATTGACATTGTGCATCTAATCCTGACTACTAACATCGTTTCATCCTGAATTATCCCTCGGTCTAACCATTTAATCAAATCTCCTTATCTAATTAAATTCATCAATATTCCTCCCTTAATTAAATAAACTAGTTATTTAATTAACTCTCTCTTTTGTTAATTAAATCAATTCATCTGATTTAATTATCCCTATTTAATTAAATAATCAATTTTACTTGATTATATCTCTAAAGTCCATCCATTAAATAAAATAAATTAAAATCTTATTTGATTTAATCTAACACCATGTCTTTTAATTAAATAAATCAAAATCCTTATTTAATTATTCTCTTATCATATTCCTCTCTTATTTGATTTAAATAAATCCATAAATTTGAGTCAAATAGGTCACATCATCTAATATCTCATTAAATTAATTAACCCTTGATTAATTTAATCTCTTGTCATGTCTCATCCTCTAGATTTTGCAAGTTGCACATGAAAATAGATTTAACTCATTTATTAAATCTCTATTTTCCTCACAAGGCATCTTTTGGAATATTCTCCAAGTTTGAATTCAAAAATTCCAAGTCAACATGTACATCCAACAAGGCAATAACTTCATCTTACATGTCCTTTGCCTTGAGCCAAATGGCATTTATTGCATTTTCCCTTCCCTTTTGCAAGTCATTTCAACAAATTTGAAATTCAAAAGTATGCATTTATTGGCACAATCCTCAAAACTTGCACATCCTCCATCCATTCATAGTTTGACAAGTGGCATCATCCCATTGGATGAATGTTAGTCCCACATTGCTCAAATTTGGACATTCATCCATCTTGAAATTCTATAAATAAAGAGCCCATACCCTGATTTGATCATCCACAAATTATGCAAAGTTATTATGCTAAAATATTTAGCCATTTCCATCCATCACCACTGAGTTCTTAGCTAGGTTTTTGCAGATTTTTGGCTTGGAGCTCTCATCCTTCATCAACAAAGTGGATCAATTCTTTTCAACACACCAAGCTTGCATCTTAGGAATTGGGAAAGGGCCAATTTTCAGATCAAATTGGCACCAATTTCCCCATGGGATCATATGTTTGCTATTCTAATTAGGATTGAATCTATATTTTCTTGTTTCATTGTGTTCTTCATTGTTTTATTTCCTAATTCAAGTTTTGTAAATGGATTTCATGGGGAATTCTTGTTCCTGCTTGCAATATCTAACTTAAGGTGTTTGTTCTCATTGTTTTGGAGGTATTAGGATTGGGGTTCACACATTTGGTGCTAGAAGGAGGGCTAATCTTATTTTCAATCTATTTTTCTTAAATTTTTTGCATTTTTTCTTATACACAGAAAGATTCCCATGTTGAGAGCTTAGTGTCATTGTTTTAGCACCGCTGACTCTTCAACGTCACCATATAGTGCCACTGGAAATTCAAACTATGATGCTGGAGTCTTCCCGCCTAAAAAATTAAATTTCTAACTGCGCCGCTTGACTGTTTTGACCCGTGGATTTTTCAAAAGAATCAAACTGTGACACTGTGCAAAAGTGCGACACAGTTGAGCTCATTGTCCCCAACACAGAGCAACGCTGACTGGTAAGCAGTGTTGTAGAGCACAGCTGAGAAATCAAACTCTAACGCAGTCATGGGTTGCACCATTGGTAGGGAGTAAACAGTTGAAATTAAATTTTAGCACGTGCCTTTTGATTAATGATCAATTTATCTTCTAATTTCTACTTTTTAATCTCGGTATTTTCCAGAATCTAACTGGTTTTCTCTCTTCTAGGTTGGAATTGAAAATGAAAGAAGGAGAAGAATGATGATGATATTTCGCAAGATCAAAGTGATTTTAAACACTTTTAAGAAATTGTTATCACTTTTTTCTTAGGACACTAATTTCATTTGGGTTTAAAAAGAATCTTTTCAAATTTTTCTTGCAAGGTCTAAAAAAAACATTAGGATCACAACATACTAGAGTTTGTTTTTTTGGTTAACAATTGAACAAAATTTCTATCATTTATCTTTTGGTGCATTAAAAAAAACTCACAATTGATTTGGGGATCTAAAATGAACATGTGCTATCTTGTTTTGTGAAGGCTCACTTGAACTAAGCTCATTGAAAAAGGACGTATGCGCTTCTCTTGCGCTTTATAGCGATCTTGAGAATCAAAAGGCCTTTTTTATGATTTTAGGTTGAGACAAAGCAATCACCTCCACACTTCATTTTGGGTTTAAGAATTGAACAAAATATTGTGTGAGTGTGAGTGGGGGAATTATTGCGTACATTCTCTCTATTTGTTGCCAACAAAGATTTATCGAGTTACAAATATTGTATTTACTTGCTTTTGTTTATCCTAGAGGGCCTGCCTTGGGGAAAAAGTACTCACCCATGGAAATGACTCAACCGGTAAACTCTAAAGCCAAGAGTATTTCCAACCAAGATATAAATGTGGGTATTGGAGTAAACACCAATATCACACGGTTGATTCTGACAAGATGTATCTGAAAGGGGACTCTTGCTGTATGGGTCAATCTCCACGAATGAAAAGTCCTTATTAAAATCCATGTTCTAGAATTTTCCAAAATCCTTAAAACTATTTGTTGGTGCAAGAATGGTCATTTTGAAGCCACCCCACACTTTTACGGTCTTTTAGTAGAAATGGAAAGCATTCCATGGGAGTTTCATGGGTGTTGATGCTTGTCTGCCCCATATAAGTGAGTGCCATGGAGGGGAGCCAGTGGGGTCAAGAATCTAACCATTCGCTAAAGATAAGTGTAGCTAGACTTGTCCAAGTGGGAATCCAACAAATATTGTCTTACACATCCATAGGGTTGTGCTTATTCATGGTTTAAAAATTCTTTTCTTGTTCGGAAACATCTTGAAAACAAACACTTAACATCATCATCCAAATTTCAAACCCTTTTTGGAGACAAATATAATTGACTCAATCCATATGTTATTGCTTGCCCTTGGGATTTACATCCTTATAGGTTTCTAAACATTGGATTACATCTCGATTTGTCTACTAAAGTAAACAATAGGTAAACCCTTGCCTTGAGTTCATCAAATTTCCACATAACATACTTTGTGGGGTTTGCAGAAATTATGACATTGGACATCTTAGCTTGAAAAACCTAATCAAAGAAAGTGTTTGTGGTAAAATAAAGCCATTAAGCAAAGCTAATAAAAATGAACTTTCATGTGTGTCGAAGCCTCACGATTCTCAAAAAGTTAAAATCCCAAAGCAAAGGTCATTGGTTCAAAATCCGAAAATGAATGTTCAAGTGAAATCACCTCTTGGTTACAAAGGTCTATAGAAGCATTGTATGCTCTTCAATACCTAGGTCTAGGCAAACAAAGTGTCTTTTTTAGGTTCATCTTAGGATCAAAAGGAAATCAAAATCTTTTTCACCCATCATTCAAACATCAAAGCAAAAATCATCTCACCATCACCTTTTGGAAAATCTTGAAATCATCCTCAATGCTAGGATTTTTGGAAAAATAAAAAATCATCAAATCCTTGAAAATCCTTATCAAAATCATCTTTGGCTAGGTATGTGTAAATGCATCCTTTTGCATATGCTCAGTCAAAGTTATCAAAATCATCTTGTTTAGCTTGTTATATGTAGATGCATCCTTCTTCATATTCTTAGTTAAACTATAATCTTATTTGAATATGGTGTGGGTAGATGCATCCTTCTCCCTACACATGTTCAAATTTATCATCCTTTTAGAAAATCTACCCTTTAGATAATCATCTAACATCTTAGGGTCTATTTGTTCAAAATCAAAAGCAATGATAATCAATCAAAATCAAGGATAATCCCAAATCCAACATCAAATTAAAATCAAAATTCGTAACATATCCGAAAGTCCTAAAATCCTAGTATCTCCTTCAAGATTTATCAAAAGACCAAAAACATCTGCATCATCCATCCCTTACATCATCATCATATCACCTTTCGATCCTCAAGATATCCTAAAATTTTCCACTTTGGGCATAAAGTAAAGATCAATCCAAAGAACCAAGAGATTCATCTCTCCTATTCTTTAAAATTGATCCTAGTTTTATGGTTCAAACTAGATCTCAATACAAGAAGAGCATGGAAGCCAACAAAGAAACACCCGCTTCAAGTGATGTAAGCCAAACAAATGTAGAAATGAATCCTGCCGAATCAAGCAATCCTTTGATTATCTCATCATCACAAAATCCACAAGAGGAAAACCAAGGAGAGGATCTTACCTTTGGGATGTCTCATGAGGAAATAACTGAAATGCTCCAAAATATGAAAAACCATAAAATCATCAACATAATGATGAGGCTTAAACCTTCATTATACATGCTTGAGCTAGCAAAACAAGGGGCCAAGTTACCTTTGGATTTTTATGTGAGTACCATAGTGGAGACATCTTTTCCTCCAATATCATCCACCATTCCCATCTCATCTACACCCTGATCCCAAAATATCACTCAAAACATTCCACAGATCACGACATCTTTTGCTCCAACCCAACCCAATGTTAATAAGGGAAATGCATTTCTCAATGCTATTCAAACACACCCCTAGGTTAATAATCAAAACTTGGATACAAATACCATCTTGGAACAAAACATACTTGAAAACCCATTACATAAGAATGTTCCTCTCACTTTCCATCATGATCCATGATCATCATTTTTCCACGCAACACCTGAAAATTCTTTCCTCACAAATTTGCAAGAGGAGGGAGATATGTTTGGACCAGGGGGTATTTTTGACACCACAACATTTTTGCAAGAACTCGCACCCCTCACATTTCCACCTCTTCCACCATTTCCATCATCATCCACATCACTCCTTGTCTTAGGGCTTCCCCCTCTACCAACTATCAATCAAACCAACATCCCAAATATCAATCAAAGCATTATGCCAAACACTCAAAACTTATCGTTGATATCCCAACAATAGACGAAAAATGCACAAGAAATCACAACATCATCAAACACCCCCTAACATCGCAAAGCATGGTTTCTCAAGGACAAACCACCACATCAACACCACCATCCAACACTTAAAACACCAACACGACATTATCGCTCACCACAAATGCCATTCCAAATCCACCACCACCTCCACCAACACCAACTTCCACCACATCAAGCCAATACAATGCGGCATTGCAAGCTTCTTTTCAAAGGGGATTCCAACAAGTGAAAAAACAAAAAGTTGTACAACTATTTTCTCAGCAAGCCACTCAAGCTGCACAAGCTACCCAAACAGCCCAAGCCACACTACAAGCGCAACAAGCCGCACAAGCCCAAGCTTTATTGCAACAACAACAAGCCCCTCAAGCTACGCAAGCCGCTCAAGTAGCCCAAGACACATTACAAGCACAAAAGGCTGCTCAAGCATAAACTCTATTACACCAACAAGTGGCACAAGCACAAGCCCAAGCACAAGCAACACAAGAACAAGCTCAAGCTTAGGTAAATGCCCAATATCAAGCACAACATACACAAGCACAAACACAACTTCTTGCACAAAGACAATTAGCGCAATTGCAATCATATCAACAAGCAATAAAGTAATATCAAGATCATCAAGAAGCAACCCAATTGGCAGCACAATAACAAGAATTGTTGGAACAACGACAAGCACAACATTAATCACAAATCTTAGCGTAACAACAACAAGATCAACAACAAGCGTTGTTCATACAAGAACGGGTGGAAGCCTACCTAGCTCGGAAGAACATACATATACCATTGAATAACACATCAAAAAACCCACCCATCAAACCTATAATCAAAACACCCCAAAACACCTTCATCCCACCCCCTGATCTACAAAATGACGTAACGACACAAATCAGGTTGCTCTTGCAACAACTGCTCGATCTTCAATCATGGCGAACAACAAAAACACTAAGAAACTTGTGTCCTTATCCATTTGATAGGAGCCTAGTGATGAAAACATTCCCCAAGGGATTTGAGATCCACAAATTTGACAAATATTGTGAGCCGGGAAACCCTAAAGATCACATCAGGGAATTCCAGGTTCATTGCATGGAAGTCACATATGACGATACTTATCTGATGTGACTATTTCCTAGGAGTTTGGTAGGCCACTCTATGGAATGGTTCTCTCACCTACCTTCAAGCATTAAGACATTCCAAGAAATTATAGATGCATTCATAAAAAACTATGCATGCAACATTGCAATGGATGTTAGTCTAGAAGAACTCTCAGCTCTAAAACAGGGTAAGGGTGAATCATTCGCTTCATTCTTACAATGATGGTGATTCAAGGCCAATCAGAGCAAGTGGACCATGCCTAAAGAACAACAAGTTTGCACCATCATAGCCAACCTTGACGGCCTCTTGGCATTTCATCTCAAGGTTCAAGGCATCACCGCATATGATCAGTTGATCTCCAAGGTGCTCAACATCAAACGAGCCCTCATGACTCAACTCGCAAGATCAACTTCATACCTTGAACAACAAAACAACCGCTCACAACAAAACTTTGGGGGAACCACTTGAAGGCATATTGAAGAAGCTAATAGACAAAAAAATTATCAAGGCTCCTACCTTTGAGAATTACCAAGAACCGGATGTGAAATCTCCTTGGTATAATGAGAATCAACTCTATGAGTTCCATAAAATCAAAGGCCATACCATGAACAGTTGCATGCTAAGATTAAAGAACATAATTGAATATCTCATTGATAAAATAATTATAAATGTGGAACAACCTATAGGAAACCAAGATCTTAAGATATACACAAATCTGATGCCTAATCATGGAAATAAAGGGAATAATAATAAAAAAGATAAGGGGAAAGGCATCCACTCAAACATAAATCATGTGAATGAAACAGTCATTACCTCCCTAGATGAAAACTACATGGTCATCACCATCAAGGGTGCCTATACTGAAGATTGTGGAGTCACCACAAGAGGCAGCAAAGTTACCATCGCAAGATCATCCCAACCAAACAAAGTCCGTGCATCTAGATCCATTCTTAATGGCTATAATCTCCTAGATCAACTCAAGAGAACACCAACACAAATCTCCATCATGGAGTTGCTAAAAAACTCATTTTCCCATAGGAAAATCCTTGAAGAAGCATTGGCCTCATCCACTATCCTCGCAGACCTTGATATGGAGCAATTCCAAGCTATGGTCGGAAATATCATTACGCAAAATCTCCTCACGTTCTCTGAACAAGATTTCCCTGCTCAACCATCTCTTAATTGTGCACTTCACTTGGAAGCCATAGTACATAAGAGAAAAGTCAAAAGTGTCTTGTTGGATGGAGGTGTGGTCTTGAATATATGTTCTCTTAGCCTCATCAAACAATTGAAAATATCAGAAGATTCTATAGACAAAGGAAAGGGTATCACAATAAGAGAATATGATGATCAAGAAAGAGTGTCTCAGGCCACAATAAAACTCCCTATTCAAGTAGGGCCGGCTATTATGGAAACCACTTGTCTGGTCTTGGACCTTGACTTGCTATATAACATCCTCCTAGGATGCCTATGGATTCATGTAATGAAAGCAGTAGCATCAACTTTCCACCAATGTGTGAAATTCACACATGAGGGACAAGAAGTTACCATCCATGGAGATCCCGAACCCTTCTCCTATTGCAAAAACCTTGAAGAAAAATACTATAAAATCCCCCAAGTACCAAAAAATGATGAAGGCCCATCCACACCATACATCGATCCAGCCACTCTCGCATCCACTTTTGCGACAGAGACACCTGCCACTCCCACCATTCCCACCATCTCTGACATCAAGGTCATCATCTAGATAATGGCTGTGGCAACTACAAGCTCCCTAATAATGCTTTTGTGGTAGGAGAGTTATCACAATCTCCTAGATCATGGGAATGACTGCAAATAAATGAAGGCTCCACATCCCAAATGTCTCCTGAAAACTATCCCACATTTACAAGTTGGGGAGATCTTGGACAAGAATTTATTGAGGCAGATCCATCTCATATGCTATATTAAGATGAAAGACCAGTAGCTGATTTACCAATGGTTGAAAAAAGCAAGGGTCTACAAATGATGCTTGCAATGGGCTATGACAAAAATCAAAGACTTGGACAAAATGAAAATGGGCTTATAATACCTATCATGCTAGAGACGCGACGAATAACAAATCTTGGACTTGGATGTACCCCTCTGAGTATAACCATACATGGCTGAAGTCCTCTGGTTAGAATAGTTAATAATCCTCCTCAGCCAACCCCAACAGAACTATGCTTACCAATGTCTACAAGTAGAGTCATAGATAACTTTGCATTTTTATATAACCAATGTCTGTAGTAGTAGTGATGACGAGGATATCACGACCAACTTACCTAGGATATTTGAGGATACCACTCTTTGCATGATTAGCACCCTATCTTTTGAAACAGACCACCAAAATCATGAGATCCACCTAGTATATCCCCAACTCATCGACAACGACCAACGAGGACCACCAATTCTTGATACATTCAAAAACAATGGGTGCTCTCAGAATTCATGAGACTGCGGGATAACATTCTAGATGGGGATCACAAAGAAAGGTTCATAATAGAGCTAGATACAAATGCCTATTATGGGGAAACGATTGAATCCCTCATTCGCAAAAGTGAAAAATTAAGAATAATATCCAAGTCCTTGAGTGAAAACCACACTATCGCACTCTCGGGCCAGAAAAAATTAAAAAGAAAGGATGTATCCAATGGTGAAAAAATCCCTGAGGTGCCTGAGGATGGGGGATTCAATCTTCCTTTAAGAGTTATTCATCAGGAAAAGTCAACAGACTTGGCAGAAAAATACAATCCGTTCAACCTAGGAATAGAGGCAACCCCGCACATCACATTCTATGCGGAATCACTACTATCAGAAGAGCAAGAGCTCCTAGCAACCTTCCTAAGGGAAAGATAGATAAACTTCACATGGAGTTATGCTGACATGCCAGGGCTTGATCTAGAGACCGTGGTTAACCACTTAGTAGTATATCTAGAAGCAAAGCCTGTTAAACAAAAGCTTCAAAAAATGCACCCTCAGATCGCATTATTAGTCAAAATGGAGCTAAAAAACCTATTAGATGTAGGATTCATCTGACCAATAGATTATCCAGAATGGGTGTCAAACTTGGTACCTATTTCAAAACTTGATGGAAACATTAGAATTTGTACAAACTTCAGAGACTTGAATAAGGCATGTCCAAAGGATGACTTCCCACTTCCAAACATTGATATGATAGTAGACATGATAGCTGGACATGAGATGTTGTCACTAATGGACATATTCTTAGGATACAATTAGATCATGATAGCTAAAGAGGGCCAACATAAAACAACTTTCACTTGTCCATGGGGGACATACTGTTGGAACATGATGCCATTCGACTTTAAGAATGCATGAGCAACATATCAAAGGGCCATGACATTGATATTCCATGACATGATTCATAAGACGGTCGAAGACTATGTTGACGACATTCTAGCTAAGTCCAGAAAGAGAAAGGATCACATAGCAACCCTAAGTGCCATCTTTGAAAGGCTGGAAGAGTACAAGGTTAGATTAAACCCAAAGAAGTGCGTCTTTGGCATGCAATCAGGAAAATTTCTGGGATATATAGTGTCAATGAGAGGTATCGAGGTAGATCCAACAAAGGTAAAAAAAATCCTCGAAATGGAGGCACCAAAAACATTAAAGCAATTAAGAGGTCTCCAAAGCAGACTCCAATCCATTCAAAGATTCATAGCACAATTCGTGTACAAACAAAACCCATATTCTCACCTACTCCACAAGGGAGTAGCATACAAATAGGATACCAAGTGTGAAGAGGTGTTCAACAAAATCAAAGAATATCTACTGACACCACTGATCTTAATGCCACCAATCCCAATAAAATCATCGATTCTATATGTGTCAGCAACAACAACATCCCTTGGAGCTCTCCTAGCTCAGCATGAAAAAAATGGAATGGAAAGGGCTATCTATTACATTAGTAGAACAATGGTAGGGCATGAGCTAAACTATTCATTCAGCGAGAAAGCATGCCTCGTAGTAGTGTTTGCATCACAAAAATTTAGACATTACATGTTGGCACACAAAATAAGACTCATTGCCAAAATCGACCCTCTCAAGTATCTACTATCAAAGGCAATGCTCATAGGAAGAATGGAAAAATGGGTGATGATATTGTCAGAATATGACATCGAATATGTGGAGCAGAAAGAAATCAAAGGCCAAGTCATCACAGATCAACTTGCAAAAGCACCAATCTATTCAGAGAACCCTCTCGTCTCAGAGTTTCCAGATGAATCCATCTTCAATCTCAACATAGCTGACCACTGGAAACTGTACTTTGATGGCTCATACATGTAGCATGGATCAAGAGCTGGTGTCTTCTTCATCACCCCACAAGGGGATTGCATACCAAGGTCCTACAAACTAGCATTTCCCTACACCAATAACATTGCAGAATCTGAGGCTTTAACCATAGGTCTCAGAATAGCAGTGTAGTGGAACAATATAGCTCTAAAAGTATATAGAGACTCCCAATTGATAATAAATCAAGTGAATGATGAATATCAGACCAAGGATGACAAGCTTACTCCATACAAGAAATTGGTGGAGACTCTCAAAGAATCCTTCATTGAAATAACATTTGAGCAGATTCTTAGAACCAACAATAGAGTAGCAGACGCCATGGCAACAATTGGATTGCTTGACATTCCCCACAATCCTTGCTTGACATTCCCCACAACGCTCCAAAATATGAATTCTTAATTGAGCAGCTTCTCGTGCTTGCATTTGAGGTACCAGAATTAGAATATGTGTGTGAAATCATTGGTCTCGATGATCCTTGGTATCATGACATTTACACATACCTTCGTATAGGAGTCATACCCGCTGACTTACCCTCAAACATAAAATAAACCTTTGTCAAAAAGGCATCCAGATTTGTCATCCTAGGAGATACCCTATATCGTAGGAGCATAAAAGGAACCCTACTGCATTGCTTAAACGTTAAGGAGGCATTAACCGCTCTAACTAAACTACATAACGGTATATGTGGTTCACACTCGAGTGGAATGACCATAGCTAAGAAACTACTGAGGATGGGGTATTATTGGCCCACAATGGAAAGAGAAGCACATGATCATGCCATAAAGTTTCTACAATGTCAGCATCATGGGGACCTCATCCATGCTCCAGCTTAAGAGCTTCATCCCATCATCACACCATGACCCTTTTCACAGTGGGGAGTTGATCTCATTGGAAAAATCACACCCACTTCATCTAACGGCCACAAATTAATCATAACCTCAACATAGTACTTTACTAAGTAGGTGGAGGCCATACCCATGACGTGCATAACTAGGAAGTAGATTTCTAAGTTCATCCTGAACTATCTCATTTGCCGATATGGTGTTCCATAAGCCATTATCTCAGATAATGGGACACCATTTAAGAATCAGGAGGTTCGTGACTTATGCAAAAAATTCAAAATCCAACATTGCTTCTCCACCCCATACTATCCCCAAGGAAATGGACAAGCAGAAGCTACAAAAAAAAACCATTATGAAAATCCTCAAGAAAATAGTCAATGACGTAGGTCGTGACTAGCATCTATAGCTTAATCCCGCCCTCTGGGCCTATCGAACTAGCATCCGCACACCCACTGGCACCACCCCTTTCTCCCTAGTCTACGGATCAGAAACAATACTCCCCATTGAGATCGAGATCCCATCACTCAGGATAGGTCATCCCCCAAGACATTTACGTCAGTCCTATAGGAGTTTGTCATAATAAACTGACATCTCATCATTATATCATCATCTATAAATCGGTCAACTCATCAGTCAAACTACGTGGTCTCTACATATATAAAGTAGGCAAGGCTAATCTGTTGATCAGCCCCCGAAGCCCCTAGGATAGGTCTTTAGGTTAGTCTCTTGGTCAAAATCTTGGAAAATCCCAAAACATTGGAAAATCAAAAAATACCAAAAACAGCCTCAAAACATTATAAAACATCAAAAACATCCAAATATTTGAAAAATCCATCCATGTCATCTCGCCTACACCCACAATAACAACACTCATAATAAATGATCGTCATCCTCAATCTTTGGTAAGACAATAAAAAACAAGTCTAGCAGGTCGAAAGTGAAAACTCAAAACATCAAGTCTTAGGTCTAAGTTAGTGCATAAACAAGTTGGTCATCTCTTTGTATTGGTAACTCATCATCCAAATTGGTCCCATATCAATCATCATTTAGAACACTTTGGATAAATGAAATGATGTGCTGCCATCCACTAACATGTCCTAGGATGAATGCTTCCTACAATGGGTATTATGTTTTGGCAATAAGTTTCAGTCCTTATCCTTTAAATACACATCTTCTTTTGGTTAGCGGTATTGAAGAACATCAGCTTGTTTTTTTATTGTCTTTTATCTTCTGATTTATCTTATTGCACTCATTCCAAGGACTTCTCAATGATATCCCAACAGAGGATTTAGAGAAATAGGAATGAGACAACAATCATTATCTTTTTTCTGCCATGCTTGTTGGATGTTCTTGTAATATAACCTTGGCGAATACTTGCTTTGATAGGTATGTATGGAGGAGGTTTTGGGAAACTTGTTGACTATTGCATTGATAGGTTTACCTTTCCGTGTTTTGGTCTGAGGTGTTTGAAACTTCTAAAGTGCATCCTAGCAAGGTTTCTGTATGTCAGGTGTGAACAAGGATACTCCTATCTGTTTGTCAAGTCAAATTCCATCACATTGGGTACAATGCTATCCTATTTTTTTATACCTTGATGCATCATACCACATGTGTCATCAAACATAAGGAAATTGGCCCTTTGAAAATCCTAATTCCTCGATAAGAAATCATCATCATCATCATTTGCATTTTCATCACCCTATGTCTTGTTGAAATGACTTCTTCTCTTCTTTCTCACTGCACTAACAAGGTACTGTGATAGTTGATCATCACCATCGTCATTGATTCTGCATCCACAAATCATTAGCATATTGCATCAACATAACATATAGGGAACATATGCATTGCATTTCCACCATATTATAAAAGTGCATCCATTTTATTACATTGCATCGCATTGTATTACATCAATCCTTGCATAACATTTGCATAAGCATTTCATAATCATTTCACCATTATCACATACTGTATAATCATACACAATAGGTATATAAGCATTATAAATAATTCATTTGCATACATACTTGCATAACATAATAACATCATCTCACACATAACGTTCATGTTACATTATGCATCATCATACCACTTTGCATTGACATATCATTACATCATATTAAATGCATCACATACATTACACCATCATTTAATATGTTTAGGATAATAACATTTGTTATTCTAAGCATCTTAAAAAACCATCTCATTGGCATTACATAAAACCATCTCATTTGCATCATATCACGACCATCGCATTCACATTACATCATCTATGTCATCTCATAAATAGCATCATAAATCATTCATTACATAAATCATTCCACATAACCATAAATAGAAAACAATCCATCACATGCAAAGCATACATCCATCCATAATCCATTCATATATAAGCATAATTCACATAACATTTCATGTATATACCATATCATTTTGCATATTATAATCCATATCATGTATCACATCACCATTTGCATCAACATAAAATAGATCATCATATAGACAACATCATTGCACAACATATAGAAGTAAAATCATCCATGCATAAATAAAGGGTACACATCGCATCACATCAAAATCATCATCGGCTCATATATATATATCATCAATAAATCAACTGTCATAGTACAAGAATAAATCAGATCACTGTACATGTATGTCAATTAGTACAAAAGGCCCATCGAGCTATCAAAAATGAGCCTATAGAACACAAAAAAAGTATCATATCATCTCGATCAAGCTCTATCCCTGTGTATGCTGCCCTTGCCTCTATCACTGTGACCCTCTGCTGGTCTGTGGCTAGTCCTCTCTGAGTACTCTAGGACCTATCCTGCTCTAGGTACGGCCTCATGATAGTGTCTCCGATAGTACTCGGCCTCTCGGACGACATCCCTGTAACACTGAATGGACACTATACCCTAGGAAGAGGAGGTTGCCATACTCTCTAGCTGCTGTCTCCAGCCTAGCTCTGTGGCTGCCTGTAACTCTGCAGCCTATCTCTGCTATATGGCCTGATCCCTCTCAGCTCTAAGCTGCTCTCTCTTAGCTATCACAACCTGGACCTAAGCTTGTAACTACACAATCAACGCATCCTGAGGATCCACCTGTCCTGTCGGCTATGCTCATGGTTGTACCTGAGGCTACACCTAAGGCTGATCCTCGCCCTGACCCATGGTGGTACACCTGGTGGCACTTGCTACTGGTTTGGCATCAGTACATCTTCCTGATCTGGCTGAACTGGTGGCACAACCGGCTGCTCTTGTCGAGCATCCCCCCTCTAGCTTCGTCCTCCCCCTCTGCCTCTAACTCTCCACAAATTGGGGACTGCACCTAGAATAGTCAATCGAAGCGGAGGCTGAAACTAATCCCTGCAGGCCTGTGTCATGCCTGGGTCTACAGGCCCCTGATCGTAGGCCCACGACCGAGCCACTAACTACCTGAAACTATCCACCACCTCCGAGGCAGGAATATACCGCCACCATGACACCTATGTCATGGTGCGGGTGAAGACGGCTACATAGTCATCATCAGGGAAATTTTGGGGCTCACCAAACTAACACTGCACACGCTTGAGCAAGTACCTCTCAATCATGGGTGCTCTCACCCCTGCATAAAATGGTCCTCGTGGGCATAGAACAACTGATCAACATCATCAGCCCATCCGGGGTGACCAAGGTATGGTCGCCACATAAAAACTTGCATCTCATCCAAGACCCTCCTCTAGTAGGGGATCCCATGCTCACCGGTGTGTGTAAAGGACACACCACCTCTGTAATGCCACACGAGGGGATCATCTGTCAACATTAGAACTGAAACATGTGGACGTAACACAACAATGTGCTCCCATGCCGAGATGTCAAGAAGTGTAATGCCTACTCTGAGTGCTCTGCCATCCATGTACACGTACTCGTGCAGATCTTTGTATAAAGAAGCTAGAAGAACTGGCCCCCAAGCAAAATGGACCAGCCTATCTCGAACCATCCGCTCCCAGCAATATCCCTAGCCAAGACTGAAGTATCACCCTCGTTTGTAAGGGGTAACGAGATTCGAAATAATAGATGCAACAACTAAGCGGAAGGGAGGTGCCAGGATCCTGTGCCACTCGAGCTTTATTTTTCCCTCACAAAAAATGATGTCCTCTATGGCGAGGACTCTATGGAAATCATCGTGCCCCTCGTCCATATCAAAAATCACTCACTGACCGTGAATCAGAAATCTCAGAATACGCTAAACATCCTCTAAGGTGACGGTGGCCTCGGCAGTGGGAAGATGAAATGAAAGTCTCATTAAAGAACTGGCCTACCAATTTACAACATCTCTAAGGAGTGCGAATGGGTAAGCTATGAGGGC
>VDFB02123998.1:121786-134082 GCA_007258455.2 Sequoia sempervirens | reverse complement strand
AATAGACTCCAAACTATGATTTACCGAGCTCGTATTAGTGGGTGGTTTGAACCGTGAACGGATGGTGCTAGATTTGCTCAAAGTGCACCGCTAGAAGGAAAATTGCACCGTGACGGTTTATTATCGGTGTTTTATTCCCTAGCGTCAGAGTTTGATTAGAAATCAAACTATGACACCTTCATAGATTGCACTACTAGAAAGGTTTTTTGAACACTCAAGAATTTTTACCTAACATGTTGACCTCTCCTTCATGCAGGATGCTTAGGAGCTATACTCGAGATAATGTGCTGCGTGACCTATTCACCTATTTGTGGGACTCTACAATGTGGATTAGGATCGACTCTTAGATTGTGGGGTAATGGTATATTTCCTAATGCTAACACCTATTCGCGACTCACTTAGGATGTTACTGCTAGCTGGCCATATGGGCAATAACAACAAGACTTTTCATTTCATCTTCCCACTGCCGAGGCCACCGTCACCTTAGAGGATGTTTAGCGTATTCTGAGATTTCTGATTCACGGTCAGTGAGTGATTTTTGATATGGACGAGGGGCACGATGATTTCCATAGAGTCCTCGCCATAGAGGACATCATTTTTTGTGAGGGAAAAATAAAGCTCGAGTGGCACAGGATCCTGGCACCTCCCTTCCGCTTAGTTGTTGCATCTATTATTTCGAATCTCGTTACCCCTTACAAACGAGGGTGATACTTCAGTCTTGGCTAGGGATATTGCTGGGAGCGGATGGTTCGAGATAGGCTGGTCCATTTTGCTTGGGGGCCAGTTCTTCTAGCTTCTTTATACAAAGATCTGCACGAGTACGTGTACATGGATGGCAGAGCACTCAGAGTAGGCATTACACTTCTTGACATCTCGGCATGGGAGCACATTGTTGTGTTACGTCCACATGTTTCAGTTCTAATGTTGACAGATGATCCCCTCGTGTGGCATTACAGAGGT
Source organism: Sequoia sempervirens (assembly GCA_007258455.2). NCBI lineage: Eukaryota > Viridiplantae > Streptophyta > Pinopsida > Cupressales > Cupressaceae > Sequoia > Sequoia sempervirens. The sequence goes on along the minus strand of VDFB02123998.1, from coordinate 133,122 downwards.
GGTGTGTCCTTTACACACACCGGTGAGCATGGGATCCCCTACTAGAGGAGGGTCTTGGATGAGATGCAAGTTTTTATGTGGCGACCATACCTTGGTCACCCCGGATGGGCTGATGATGTTGATCAGTTGTTCTATGCCCACGAGGACCATTTTATGCAGGGGTGAGAGCACCCATGATTGAGAGGTACTTGCTCAAGCGTGTGCAGTGTTAGTTTGGTGAGCCCCAAAATTTCCCTGATGATGACTATGTAGCCGTCTTCACCCGCACCATGACATAGGTGTCATGGTGGCGGTATATTCCTGCCTCGGAGGTGGTGGATAGTTTCAGGTAGTTAGTGGCTCGGTCGTGGGCCTACGATCAGGGGCCTGTAGACCCAGGCATGACACAGGCCTGCAGGGATTAGTTTCAGCCTCCGCTTCGATTGACTATTCTAGGTGCAGTCCCCAATTTGTGGAGAGTTAGAGGCAGAGGGGGAGGACGAAGCTAGAGGGGGGATGCTCGACAAGAGCAGCCGGTTGTGCCACCAGTTCAGCCAGATCAGGAAGATGTACTGATGCCAAACCAGTAGCAAGTGCCACCAGGTGTACCACCATGGGTCAGGGCGAGGATCAGCCTTAGGTGTAGCCTCAGGTACAACCATGAGCATAGCCGACAGGACAGGTGGATCCTCAGGATGCGTTGATTGTGTAGTTACAAGCTTAGGTCCAGGTTGTGATAGCTAAGAGAGAGCAGCTTAGAGCTGAGAGGGATCAGGCCATATAGCAGAGATAGGCTGCAGAGTTACAGGCAGCCACAGAGCTAGGCTGGAGACAGCAGCTAGAGAGTATGGCAACCTCCTCTTCCTAGGGTATAGTGTCCATTCAGTGTTACAGGGATGTCGTCCGAGAGGCCGAGTACTATCGGAGACACTATCATGAGGCCGTACCTAGAGCAGGATAGGTCCTAGAGTACTCAGAGAGGACTAGCCACAGACCAGCAGAGGGTCACAGTGATAGAGGCAAGGGCAGCATACACAGGGATAGAGCTTGATCGAGATGATATGATACTTTTTTTGTGTTCTATAGGCTCATTTTTGATAGCTCGATGGGCCTTTTGTACTAATTGACATACATGTACAGTGATCTGATTTATTCTTGTACTATGACAGTTGATTTATTGATGATATATATATATGAGCCGATGATGATTTTGATGTGATGCGATGTGTACCCTTTATTTATGCATGGATGATTTTACTTCTATATGTTGTGCAATGATGTTGTCTATATGATGATCTATTTTATGTTGATGCAAATGGTGATGTGATACATGATATGGATTATAATATGCAAAATGATATGGTATATACATGAAATGTTATGTGAATTATGCTTATATATGAATGGATTATGGATGGATGTATGCTTTGCATGTGATGGATTGTTTTCTATTTATGGTTATGTGGAATGATTTATGTAATGAATGATTTATGATGCTATTTATGAGATGACATAGATGATGTAATGTGAATGCGATGGTCGTGATATGATGCAAATGAGATGGTTTTATGTAATGCCAATGAGATGGTTTTTTAAGATGCTTAGAATAACAAATGTTATTATCCTAAACATATTAAATGATGGTGTAATGTATGTGATGCATTTAATATGATGTAATGATATGTCAATGCAAAGTGGTATGATGATGCATAATGTAACATGAACGTTATGTGTGAGATGATGTTATTATGTTATGCAAGTATGTATGCAAATGAATTATTTATAATGCTTATATACCTATTGTGTATGATTATACAGTATGTGATAATGGTGAAATGATTATGAAATGCTTATGCAAATGTTATGCAAGGATTGATGTAATACAATGCGATGCAATGTAATAAAATGGATGCACTTTTATAATATGGTGGAAATGCAATGCATATGTTCCCTATATGTTATGTTGATGCAATATGCTAATGATTTGTGGATGCAGGATCAATGACGATGGTGATGATCAACTGTCATAGTACCTTGTTAGTGCAGTGAGCAAGAAGAGAAGAAGTAATTTCAATAAGACATAGGGTGATGAAAATGCAAATGATGATGATGATTATTTCTTGCCAAGGAATTAGGATTTTCAAAGGGCCAATTTCCTTATGTTTGATGACACATGTGGTACGATGCATCAAGGTATAAAAAAATAGGATAGCATTGTACCCAATGTGATGGAATTTGACTTGACAAACAGATAGGAGTATCCTTGTTCACACCTGACATACAGAAACCTTGCTAGGATGCACTTTAGAAGTTTCAAACACCTCGGACCAAAACACGGAAAGGTAAACCTATCAATGCAATAGTCAACAAGTTGCCCAAAACCTCCTCCATACATACCTATCAAAGCAAGTATTCGCCAAGGTTATATTACAAGAACATCCAACAAGCATGGCAGAAAAAAGATAATGATTGTTGTCTCATTCCTATTTCTCTAAATCCTCTGTTGGGATATCATTGAGAAGTCCTTGGAATGAGTGCAATAAGATAAATCAGAAGATAAAAGACAAAGTAAAAAAACAAGCTAATGTTCTTCAATACCGCTAACCAAAAGAAGATGTGTATTCAAAGGATAAGGACTGAAACTTATTGCCAAAAGATAATAGCCATTGTAGGAAGCATTCATCGTAGGACATGTTAGTGGATGGCAGCACATCATTTCATTTATCCAAAGTGTTCTAAATGATGATTGATATGGGACCAATTTGGATGATGAGTTACCGATACAAAGAGATGACCAACTTGTTTATGCACTAACTTAGACCTAAGACTTGATGTTTTGAGTTTTCACTTTCGACCTGCTAGACTTTTTTTTTATTGTCTTACCAAAGATTGAGGATGATGATCATTTATTATGAGTGTTGTTATTGTGGGTGTAGGCAAGATGACATGGATGGATTTTTCAAATATTTGGATGTTTTTGACATTTTATAATGTTTTGAGGCTGTTTCTGGTATTTTTTGAGATTTTATGAATGTTTTGATTTTTTGATTTTCCAATGTTTTGGGATTTTCCAAGATTTTGACCAAGAGATCAACCTAAAGACCTATCCTAGGGGCCTCTGGGGCTGATCAACAGATTAGCCTTTGCCTACGTTATATATGCAGAGACCACGTAGTTTGACTGACGAGTTGATGATTTATGATGATATACATGATGAGATGTTAGTTTATTATGACAAACTCCTATAGGATGATGTAAATGTCTCGATGACTATCCCGAGTGATGGGATCTCGATCTCAATGGGGAGTATTGTTTATGATCCGTAGACTAGGGAGAAAGGGGTGGTGTGTGGGTGCGCATGCTGGTTCGATAGGCCTAGAGGGTGGGATTAAGCTGTAGATTCTAAGTCATGACCTACGTCATTGACTATTTTCTTGAGGATTTTTAGAATGGTTTTTTTGTAGTTTCTGCTTGCCATTGCCTTGGGGATAGTATGGGGTGGAGAAGCAATGTTGGATTTTGAATTTTTTGCATAAGTCACGAACCTCCTGATTCTTAAATGGTGTCCCATTATCTGAGATAATGGCTTATGGAACACCATATCGGCAAATGAGATAGTTCAGGATGAACTTAAAATCTACTTCCTAGTTATGTATCGTCATGGGTATGGCCTCCACCCACTTAGTAAAGTACTATGTTGCGGTTATGATGAATTTGTGGCCGTTAGATGAAGTGGGTGTGATTTTGCCAATGAGATCAACTCCCCACTGCGAAAAGGGTCATGGTGTGATGATGGGATGAAGCTCTTAAGCTGGAGCATGGATGAGGTCCCCATGCTGCTGACATTGTATACTTTTAGCATGATCATGTGCTTCTCTTTTCCATTGTGGAGCCAATAATACCCCATCCTCAGCAGTTTCTTAGCTATGGTCATTCCACTCGAGTGTGAACCATGGATACTATTATGTAGTTCAGTTAGAGCGTTAATGCCTCCTCAATGTTTAGGCAACGTAGTAGGGTTCCTTCTATGCTCCTACGATATAGGGTATTTCCTAGGATGAAAAATTTGGATGCCTTTTTGACAAAGGTTTATTTTATGTTTGAGGGTAAGTCAGCGGGTATGACTCCTATACAAAGGTATGTGTAAAATGTCATGATACCAAGGATCATCAAGACCAATGATTTTGAACACATATTCTAATTCTAGTACCTCAAATGCAGGAACAGAAGCTGCTCAATCAGGAATTCATATTTTGGAACATTGTGGGGAATGTCAAGCAATGATCCAATTGTTGCCATGGCGTTTGCTGCTCTATTGTTGGTTCTAGGAATCTGCTCAAATGTTATTTCAATGAAGGATTCTTTGAGAGTCTCCACCAATTTCTTGTATGGAGTAAGCTTGTCATCCTGGTCCTGATATTCATCGTTCACTTGATTTATTATCAATTGGGAGTCTTTATATACTTTTAGAGCTATAATGTTCCATGACCTGCTATTCTAAGACCTATGGTTAAAGCCTCATATTCGCAATGTTATTGGTGCAGGGAAATGCCAGTTTGTAAGACCTTGGTATGCAATCCCCTTGTGAGGTGATGAAGAAGACACCAGCTCTTGATCCATGCTACATGTATGAGCCATCAAAGTACAGTTTCCAGTGGTCAGCTATGTTGAGATTGAAGATGGATTCATCTGGAAACTCTGAGACGAGAGGGTTCTCTGAATAGATTGGTGCTTTTGCAAGTTGATCTGTGATGACTTGGCCTTTGATTTCTTTCTGCTCCACATATTCGATGTCATATTCTGACAATATCATCACCCATTTTTCCATTCTTCCTATGAGCATTGCCTTTGATAGTAGATACTTGAGAGGGTCGATTTTGGCAATGAGTCTTATTTTGTGTGCCAACATGTAATGTCTAAATTTTTGTGATGCAAACACTACTACGAGGCATGCTTTCTCGCTGAATGAATAGTTTAGCTCATGCCCTACCATTGTTCTACTAATGTAATAGATAGCCCTTTCCATTCCATTTTTTTCATGCTGAGCTAGGAGAGCTCCAAGGGATGTTGTTGTTGCTGACACATATAGAATCGATGATTTTATTGGGATTGGTGGCATTAAGATCAGTGGTGTCAGTAGATATTCTTTGATTTTGTTGAACACCTCTTCACACTTGGTATCCTATTTGTATGCTACTCCCTTGTGGAGTAGGTGAGAATATGGGTTTTGTTTGTACACGAATTGTGCTATGAATCTTTGAATGGATTGGAGTCTGCTTTGGAGACCTCTTAATTGCTTTAATGTTTTTGGTGCCTCCATTTCGAGGATTTTTTTTACCTTTGTTGGATCTACCTCGATACCTCTCATTGACACTATATATCCCAGAAATTTTCCTGATTGCATGCCAAAGACGCACTTCTTTGGGTTTAATCTAACCTTGTACTCTTCCAGCCTTTCAAAGATGGCACTTAGGGTTGCTATGTGATCCTTTCTCTTTCTGGACTTAGCTAGAATGTCGTCAACATAGTCTTCGACCGTCTTATGAATCATGTCATGGAATATCAATGTCATGGCCCTTTGATATGTTGCTCATGCATTCTTAAAGTCGAATGGCATCATGTTCCAACAGTATGTCCCCCATGGACAAGTGAAAGTTGTTTTATGTTGGCCCTCTTTAGCTATCATGATCTAATTGTATCCTAAGAATTTGTCCATTAGTGACAACATCTCATGTCCAGCTATCATGTCTACTATCATATCAATGTTTGGAAGTGGGAAGTCATCCTTTGGACATGCCTTATTCAAGTCTCTGAAGTTTGTACAAATTCTAATGTTTCCATCAAGTTTTGAAATAGGTACCAAGTTTGACACCCATTCTGGATAATCTATTGGTCAGATGAATCCTACATCTAATAGGTTTTTTAGCTCCATTTTGACTAATAATGCAATCTGAGGGTGCATTTTTTGAAGCTTTTATTTAATAGGCTTTACTTCTAGATATACTACTAAGTGGTTAACCACGATCTCTAGATCAAGCCCTGGCATGTCAGCATAACTCCATGTGAAGTTATCTGTCTTTCCCTTAGGAAGGTTGCTAGGAGCTCTTGCTCTTCTGATAGTAGTGATTCCGCATAGAATGTGATGTGTGGGGTTGCCTCTATTCCTAGGTTGAACAGATTGTATTTTTCTGCCAAGTCTGTTGACTTTTCCTGATGAATAACTCTTAAAGGAAGATTGAATCCCCCATCCTCGGGCACCTCGAAGATTTTTTCACCATTGGATACGTCCTTTATTTTTAATTTTTTCTGGCCCGAGAGTGCGACAGTGTGGTTTTCACTCAAGGACTTGGATATTATTCTTAATTTTTCACTTTTGCGAATGAGGGATTCAATCGTTTCCCCATAATAGGCATGTGTATCTAGCTCTATTATGAACCTTGCTTTGTGATCCCCATCTAGAATGTTATCCCGCAGTCTCATGAATTCTGAGAGCACCTCATCATTTTTGAATGTATCAAGAATTGGTGGTCCTCGTCGGTCGTAGTCGATGAGTTGGGGATATACTAGGCGAATCTCATGATTTTGGTGGTCTGTTTCAAAAGATAGGGTGCTAATTATGCAAAGAGTGGTATCCTCAAATATCCTAGGTAAGTTGGTCATGATATCCTCATCATCACTACTACTATAGACGTCGGTTATATCAAATGCAAATTTATCTATGACTCTACTTGTAGACATTGGTAAGCATAGTTCTGTTGGGGTTGGTTGAGGAGGATTATTAACTATTCTAACCAGAGGACTTCGGCCATGTATGGTTATACTCAGAGGGGTACATCCAAGTCCAAGATTTGTTATTGGTCACGTCTCTAGCATGATAGGTATTATAAGCCCATTTTCATTTTGTCCAAGTCTTTGATTTCTGTCATAGCCCATTGCAAGCATCATTTGTAGACCCTTGCTTTTGTCAACCATTGGTAAATCAGCTACTGGTCTTTCATCTTAATATAGCATATGAGATGGATCTGCCTCAATAAATTCTTGTCCAAGATCTCCCCAACTTGTAAACATGGGATAGTTTTCAAGAGACATTTGGGATGTGGAGGCTTCATTTATTTGTGGTCATCCCCATGATCTAGGAGATTGTGATAACTCTCCTACCACAAAAGCATTATTAGGGAGCTTGTAGTTGCCACAGCCATTATCCTGGATGATGACCTTGATGTCAGAGATGGTGGGAATGGTGGGAGTGGCAGGTGTCTCTATCGCAGAAGTGGATGCGAGAGTGGCTGGATCGATGTATGGTGTGGATGGGCCTTCATCATTTTTTGGTACTTGGGGGATTTTATAGTATTTTTCTTCAAGGTTTTTGCAATAGGAGAAGGGTTCGGGATCTCCATGGATGGTAACTTCTTGTCCCTCATGTGTGAATTTCAGACATTGGTGGAAAGTTGATGATACTGCTTTCATTACATGAATCCATGGGCATCCTAGGAGGATGTTATACAGCAAGTCGAGGTCCAAGACCTGACAAGTGGTTTCCATAATAGCTGGCCCTACTTGAATAGGGAGTTTGATTATGGCCTGAGACACTCTTTCTTGATCATCATATGCTCTTATTGTGATACCCTTTCCTTTGTCTATAGAATCTTCTGATATTTTCAATTGCTTGATGAGGCTAAGAGAACATATATTCAAGCCCACACCTCCATCCAACAAGACACTTTTGACTTTTCTCTTATGTACTATGGCTTCCAAGTGAAGTGCACAATTATGAGATGGTTGAGCAGGGAAATCTTGTTCAGAGAATGTGAGGAGATTTGGCGTAATGATATTTCCGACCATAGCTTGGAATTGCTCCATATCAAGGTCTGCGGGGACAGTGGATGAGGCCAATGCTTCTTCAAGGATTTTCCTATGGGAAAATGAGTTTTTTAGCAACTCCATGATGGAGATTTGTGCTGGCATTCTCTTGAGTTGATCTAGGAGATTATAGCCATTAAGAACGGATCTAGATGTAGGGACTTTGTTTGGTTGGGATGATCTTGCGATGGTAACTTTGCTGCCTCTTGTGGTGACTCCACAATCTTCGGCATAGGCACCCTTGATGGTGATGACCATGCAGTTTTCATCTAGGGAGGTAACGACTGTTTCATTCACATGATTTATGTTTGGGTGGGTGCCTTTCCCCTTATCTTTTTTATTATTATTCCCTTTATTTCCATGATTAGGCATCAGATTTGTGTATATCTTAAGATCTTGGTTTCCTGTAGGTTGTTCCACATTTATAATTCTTTTATCAATGAGATATTCAATTATGTTCTTTAATCTTAGCATGCAACTGTTCATGGTATGGCCTTTGATTTTATGGAACTCACAGAGTTGATTCTCATTATACCAAGGATATTTCACATCCGGTTCTTGGTAATTCTCAAAGGTAGGAGCCTTGATAATTTTTTCATCTATTAGCTTCTTCGATATGTCTTCAAGTGGTTCCCCCAAAGTTTTGTTGTGAGCGGTTGTTTTGTTGTTCAAGGTATGAAGTTGATCCCGTGGGTTGAGTCATGAGGGCTCGTTCGATGTTGAGCACCTTGGAGATCAACTGATCATATGTGGTGATGCCTTGAACCTTGAGATGAAATGCCAAGAGGCCGTCAAGGTTGGCTATGATGGTGCAAACTTGTTGTTCTTCGGGCATGGTCCACTTGCTCTGATTGGCCTTGAATCACCATCATTGTAAGAATGAAGCGAATGATTCACCCTTACCCTGTTTCAGAGCTGAGAGTTCTTCTAGACTAACATCCATTGCAATGTTGCATGCGTAGTTTTTTATGAATGCGTCTATAATTTCTTGGAATGTCTTAATGCTTGAAGGTAGGCGAGAGAACCATTCCATAGAATGGCCTACCAAACTCGTAGGAAATAGTCGCATCAGATAAGTATCATCATATGAGACTTCCATGCAATGAACCTGGAATTCCCTAATGTGATCTTTAGGGTTTCTTGACTCATGATATTTTTCAAATTTGGGGATCTCAAACCCCTTGGGGAATGGTTTCATCACTAGGCTCCTATCAAATGGATAGGGACACAAGCTTCTTAGTGTTTTTGTTGTTCGCCTTGATTGAAGATCGAGCAGTTGTTGCAAGAGCAACCTAATTTGTGTCGTTACGTCATTTTGCAGATCAGGGGGTGGGATGAAGGTGTTTTGGGGTGTTTCGATTATAGGTTTGATGGGTGGGTTTTTTTATGTGTTATTCAATGGTATCTGTATGTTCTGCTGAGCTAGGTAGGCTTCCACCTATTCTTGTATGAACAACGCTTGTTGTTGATCTTGTTGTTGTTGCGCTAATATTTGTGCTTAATGTTGTGCTTGTTGTTGTTCCAACAATTCTTGTTGTTGTGCTGCCAATTGGGTTGCTTCTTGATGATCTTGATATTACTTTATTGCTTGTTGATATGATTGCAATTGCGCTACTTGTCTTTGTGCAAGAAGTTGTGCTTGTGCTTGTGCATGTTGTGCTTGATATTAGGCATTTACCTAAGCTTGAGCTTGTTGTTGCGTTGCTTGTGCTTGGGCTTGTGCTTGTGCCGCTTGTTGGTGTAATAGAGTTTGTGCTTGAGCAGCCTTTTGTGCTTGCAATGTGGCTTGGGCTACTTGTGCGGCTTGCACAGCCTAAGGGGCTTGTTGTTGTTGCAATAAAGCTTGGGCTTGTGTGGCTTGTTGCACTTGTAGTGCGGCTTGGGTTGTTTGGGTAGCTTGTGCAGCTTGAGCAGCTTGCTGAGCAAATAGTTGTATAACTTTTTGTTTTTTCACTTGTTAGAATCCCCTTTGAAAAGAAGCTTGCAATGCCGCATTGTATTGGCTTGATGTGGTGGAAGTTGGTGTTGGTGGGGGTGGTGGTGGATTTGGAATGGTGTTTGTGGTGAGCGATAATGTCGTGTTGGTGTTTTAAGTGTTGGATGGTGGTGTTGATGTGGTGGTTTGTCCTTGAGAAACCATGCTTTGCTATGTTAGGGGGGTGTTTGATAATGTTGTGATTTCTTGTGCATTTTTTGTCTATTGTTGGGATATCTACGACAAGTTTTGAGTGTTTGGAATAATGCTTTGATTAATATTTAGGATGTTGGTTTGATTGATAGTTGGTAGAGGGGGAAGCCCTAAGCCAAGGAGTGATGTGGATGATGATGGAAATGGTGGAAGAGGTGGAAGAGGTGGAAATGTGAGGGGTGCGAGTTCTTCCAAAAATGTTGTGGTGTCAAAAATACCCCCTGGTCCGAACATATCTCCCTCCTCTTGTGAATTTGTGAGGAGAGAATTTTGAGGTGTTGCTTGGAAAAATGATGATCATGTATCATGATGGAAAGTGAGAGGAACATTCTTATGTAATGGGCTTTCAAGTATGTTTTGTTCCAAGATGGTATTTGTATCCAAGTTTTGATTATTAACCTAGGGGTGTGTTTGAATAGCATTGAGAAATGCATTTCCCTTATTAACATTGGGTTGGGTTGGAGCAAAAGATGTCGTGATCTGCGGAATGTTTTGAGTGATATTTTGGGATCAAGGTGTAGATGAGATGGGAATGGTGGATAATATTGGAGGAAAAGATGTCTCCACTATGCTACTCATGTAAAAATCTGAAGGTAACTTGTCCCCTTGTTTTGCTAGCTCAAGCATGTATAATGAAGGTTTAAGCCTCATCATCCTGTTGATGATTTTATGGTTTTTCAAATTTTGGAGCATTTCAGTTATTTCCTCATGAGACATCCCAAAGGTAAGATCCTCTCCTTGCTTTTCCTCTTGCAGATTTTGTGATGATGAGATGGTCAAAGGATTGCTTGATTTGGCAGGATTCATTTCTACATGTGTTTGGCTTACATCGCTTGAAGCGGGTGTTTCTTTGTTGGCTTCCATGCTCTTCTTGTATTGAGATCTAGTTTGAACCATAAAACAAGGATCAATTTTCAAGAATAAGAGAGATGAATCTCTTGGTTCTTTGGATTGATCTTTACTTTATGCCCAAAGTGGAAAATTTTAGGATATCTTGAGGATCGAAAGGTGATATGATGATGATGTAAGCGATGGATGATGCAGATGTTTTTGGTCTTTTGATAAATCTTGAAGGAGATACTAGGATTTTAGGACTTTCGGATATGTTACGAATTTTGATTTTGATTTGATGTTGGATTTGGGATTATCCTTGATTTTGATTGATTTTGATTGCTTTTGATTTTGAACAAATAGACCCTAAGATGTTGGATGATTATCTAAAGGGTAGATTTTCTGAAAGGATGATAAATTTGAACATGTGTAGGGAGAAGGATGCATCTACCCACACCATATTCAAATAAGATGATAG
>VDFB02123998.1:31110-111930 GCA_007258455.2 Sequoia sempervirens | reverse complement strand
TTTTTTACCTTTGTTGGATCTACCTCGATACCTCTCATTGACACTATATATCCCAGAAATTTTCCTGATTGCATGCCAAAGACGCACTTCTTTGGGTTTAATCTAACCTTGTACTCTTCCAGCCTTTCAAAGATGGCACTTAGGGTTGCTATGTGATCCTTTCTCTTTCTGGACTTAGCTAGAATGTCGTCAACATAGTCTTCGACCGTCTTATGAATCATGTCATGGAATATCAATGTCATGGCCCTTTGATATGTTGCTCATGCATTCTTAAAGTCGAATGGCATCATGTTCCAACAGTATGTCCCCCATGGACAAGTGAAAGTTGTTTTATGTTGGCCCTCTTTAGCTATCATGATCTAATTGTATCCTAAGAATATGTCCATTAGTGACAACATCTCATGTCCAGCTATCATGTCTACTATCATATCAATGTTTGGAAGTGGGAAGTCATCCTTTGGACATGCCTTATTCAAGTCTCTGAAGTTTGTACAAATTCTAATGTTTCCATCAAGTTTTGAAATAGGTACCAAGTTTGACACCCATTCTGGATAATCTATTGGTCAGATGAATCCTACATCTAATAGGTTTTTTAGCTCCATTTTGACTAATAATGCGATCTGAGGGTGCATTTTTTGAAGCTTTTGTTTAACAGGCTTTGCTTCTAGATATACTACTAAGTGGTTAACCACGGTCTCTAGATCAAGCCCTGGCATGTCAGCATAACTCCATGTGAAGTTTATCTATCTTTCCCTTAGGAAGGTTGCTAGGAGCTCTTGCTCTTCTGATAGTAGTGATTCCGCATAGAATGTGATGTGCGGGGTTGCCTCTATTCCTAGGTTGAACGGATTGTATTTTTCTGCCAAGTCTGTTGACTTTTCCTGATGAATAACTCTTAAAGGAAGATTGAATCCCCCATCCTCAGGCACCTCAGGGATTTTTTCACCATTGGATACATCCTTTCTTTTTAATTTTTTCTGGCCCGAGAGTGCGATAGTGTGGTTTTCACTCAAGGACTTGGATATTATTCTTAATTTTTCACTTTTGCGAATGAGGGATTCAATCGTTTCCCCATAATAGGCATTTGTATCTAGCTCTATTATGAACCTTTCTTTGTGATCCCCATCTAGAATGTTATCCCGCAGTCTCATGAATTCTGAGAGCACCCATTGTTTTTGAATGTATCAAGAATTGGTGGTCCTCGTTGGTCGTTGTCGATGAGTTGGGGATATACTAGGTGGATCTCATGATTTTGGTGGTCTGTTTCAAAAGATAGGGTGCTAATCATGCAAAGAGTGGTATCCTCAAATATCCTAGGTAAGTTGGTCGTGATATCCTCGTCATCACTACTACTACAGACATTGGTTATATAAAAATGCAAAGTTATCTATGACTCTACTTGTAGACATTGGTAAGCATAGTTCTGTTGGGGTTGGCTGAGGAGGATTATTAACTATTCTAACCAGAGGACTTCAGCCATGTATGGTTATACTCAGAGGGGTACATCCAAGTCCAAGATTTGTTATTCGTCGCGTCTCTAGCATGATAGGTATTATAAGCCCATTTTCATTTTGTCCAAGTCTTTGATTTTTGTCATAGCCCATTGCAAGCATCATTTGTAGACCCTTGCTTTTTTCAACCATTGGTAAATCAGCTACTGGTCTTTCATCTTAATATAGCATATGAGATGGATCTGCCTCAATAAATTCTTGTCCAAGATCTCCCCAACTTGTAAATGTGGGATAGTTTTCAGGAGACATTTGGGATGTGGAGCCTTCATTTATTTGCAGTCATTCCCATGATCTAGGAGATTGTGATAACTCTCCTACCACAAAAGCATTATTAGGGAGCTTGTAGTTGCCACAGCCATTATCTAGATGATGACCTTGATGTCAGAGATGGTGGGAATGGTGGGAGTGGCAGGTGTCTCTGTCGCAAAAGTGGATGCGAGAGTGGCTGGATCGATGTATGGTGTGGATGGGCCTTCATCATTTTTTGGTACTTGGGGGATTTTATAGTATTTTTCTTCAAGGTTTTTGCAATAGGAGAAGGGTTCGGGATCTCCATGGATGGTAACTTCTTGTCCCTCATGTGTGAATTTCACACATTGGTGGAAAGTTGATGCTACTGCTTTCATTACATGAATCCATAGGCATCCTAGGAGGATGTTATATAGCAAGTCAAGGTCCAAGACCAGACAAGTGGTTTCCATAATAGCCGGCCCTACTTGAATAGGGAGTTTTATTGTGGCCTGAGACACTCTTTCTTGATCATCATATTCTCTTATTGTGATACCCTTTCCTTTGTCTATAGAATCTTCTGATATTTTCAATTGTTTGATGAGGCTAAGAGAACATATATTCAAGACCACACCTCCATCCAACAAGACACTTTTGACTTTTCTCTTATGTACTATGGCTTCCAAGTGAAGTGCACAATTAAGAGATGGTTGAGCAGGGAAATCTTGTTCAGAGAACGTGAGGAGATTTTGCGTAATGATATTTCCGACCATAGCTTGGAATTGCTCCATATCAAGGTCTGCGAGGATAGTGGATGAGGCCAATGCTTCTTCAAGGATTTTCCTATGGGAAAATGAGTTTTTTAGCAACTCCATGATGGAGATTTGTGTTGGTGTTCTCTTGAGTTGATCTAGGAGATTATAGCCATTAAGAATGGATCTAGATGCACGGACTTTGTTTGGTTGGGATGATCTTGCGATGGTAACTTTGCTGCCTCTTGTGGTGACTCCACAATCTTCAGTATAGGCACCCTTGATGGTGATGACCATGTAGTTTTCATCTAGGGAGGTAATGACTGTTTCATTCACATGATTTATGTTTGAGTGGATGCCTTTCCCCTTATCTTTTTTATTATTATTCCCTTTATTTCCATGATTAGGCATCAGATTTGTGTATATCTTAAGATCTTGGTTTCCTATAGGTTGTTCCACATTTATAATTATTTTATCAATGAGATATTCAATTATGTTCTTTAATCTTAGCATGCAACTGTTCATGGTATGGCCTTTGATTTTATGGAACTCATAGAGTTGATTCTCATTATACCAAGGAGATTTCACATCCGGTTCTTGGTAATTCTCAAAGGTAGGAGCCTTGATAATTTTTTTGTCTATTAGCTTCTTCAATATGCCTTCAAGTGGTTCCCCCAAAGTTTTGTTGTGAGCGGTTGTTTTGTTGTTCAAGGTATGAAGTTGATCTTGCGAGTTGAGTCATGAGGGCTCGTTTGATGTTGAGCACCTTGGAGATCAACTGATCATATGCGGTGATGCCTTGAACCTTGAGATGAAATGCCAAGAGGCCGTCAAGGTTGGCTATGATGGTGCAAACTTGTTGTTCTTTAGGCATGGTCCACTTGCTCTGATTGGCCTTGAATCACCATCATTGTAAGAATGAAGCGAATGATTCACCCTTACCCTGTTTTAGAGCTGAGAGTTCTTCTAGACTAACATCCATTGCAATGTTGCATGCATAGTTTTTTATGAATGCATCTATAATTTCTTGGAATGTCTTAATGCTTGAAGGTAGGTGAGAGAACCATTCCATAGAGTGGCCTACCAAACTCCTAGGAAATAGTCACATCAGATAAGTATCGTCATATGTGACTTCCATGCAATGAACCTGGAATTCCCTGATGTGATCTTTAGGGTTTCCCGGCTCACAATATTTGTCAAATTTGTGGATCTCA
Organism: Sequoia sempervirens; assembly: GCA_007258455.2. NCBI lineage: Eukaryota > Viridiplantae > Streptophyta > Pinopsida > Cupressales > Cupressaceae > Sequoia > Sequoia sempervirens. The sequence goes on along the minus strand of VDFB02123998.1, from coordinate 108,225 downwards.
AATCCCTTGGGGAATGTTTTCATCACTAGGCTCCTATCAAATGGATAAGGACACAAGTTTCTTAGTGTTTTTGTTGTTCGCCATGATTGAAGATCGAGCAGTTGTTGCAAGAGCAACCTGATTTGTGTCGTTACGTCATTTTGTAGATCAGGGGGTGGGATGAAGGTGTTTTGGGGTGTTTTGATTATAGGTTTGATGGGTGGGTTTTTTGATGTGTTATTCAATGGTATATGTATGTTCTTCCGAGCTAGGTAGGCTTCCACCCGTTCTTGTATGAACAACGCTTGTTGTTGATCTTGTTGTTGTTACGCTAAGATTTGTGATTAATGTTGTGCTTGTCGTTGTTCCAACAATTCTTGTTATTGTGCTGCCAATTGGGTTGCTTCTTGATGATCTTGATATTACTTTATTGCTTGTTGATATGATTGCAATTGCGCTAATTGTCTTTGTGCAAGAAGTTGTGTTTGTGCTTGTGTATGTTGTGCTTGATATTGGGCATTTACCTAAGCTTGAGCTTGTTCTTGTGTTGCTTGTGCTTGGGCTTGTGCTTGTGCCACTTGTTGGTGTAATAGAGTTTATGCTTGAGCAGCCTTTTGTGCTTGTAATGTGTCTTGGGCTACTTGAGCGGCTTGCGTAGCTTGAGGGGCTTGTTGTTGTTGCAATAAAGCTTGGGCTTGTGCGGCTTGTTGCGCTTGTAGTGTGGCTTGGGCTGTTTGGGTAGCTTGTGCAGCTTGAGTGGCTTGCTGAGAAAATAGTTGTACAACTTTTTGTTTTTTCACTTGTTGGAATCCCCTTTGAAAAGAAGCTTGCAATGCCGCATTGTATTGGCTTGATGTGGTGGAAGTTGGTGTTGGTGGAGGTGGTGGTGGATTTGGAATGGCATTTGTGGTGAGCGATAATGTCGTGTTGGTGTTTTAAGTGTTGGATGGTGGTGTTGATGTGGTGGTTTGTCCTTGAGAAACCATGCTTTGCGATGTTAGGGGGTGTTTGATGATGTTGTGATTTCTTGTGCATTTTTCGTCTATTGTTGGGATATCAACGATAAGTTTTGAGTGTTTGGCATAATGCTTTGATTGATATTTGGGATGTTGGTTTGATTGATAGTTGGTAGAGGGGGAAGCCCTAAGACAAGGAGTGATGTGGATGATGATGGAAATGGTGGAAGAGGTGGAAATGTGAGGGGTGCGAGTTCTTGCAAAAATGTTGTGGTGTCAAAAATACCCCCTGGTCCAAACATATCTCCCTCCTCTTGCAAATTTGTGAGGAAAGAATTTTCAGGTGTTGCGTGGAAAAATGATGATCATGGATCATGATGGAAAGTGAGAGGAACATTCTTATGTAATGGGTTTTCAAGTATGTTTTGTTCCAAGATGGTATTTGTATCCAAGTTTTGATTATTAACCTAGGGGTGTGTTTGAATAGCATTGAGAAATGCATTTCCCTTATTAACATTGGGTTGGGTTGGAGCAAAAGATGTCGTGATCTGTGGAATGTTTTGAGTGATATTTTGGGATCAGGGTGTAGATGAGATGGGAATGGTGGATGATATTGGAGGAAAAGATGTCTCCACTATGGTACTCACATAAAAATCCAAAGGTAACTTGGCCCCTTGTTTTGCTAGCTCAAGCATGTATAATGAAGGTTTAAGCCTCATCATTATGTTGATGATTTTATGGTTTTTCATATTTTGGAGCATTTCAGTTATTTCCTCATGAGACATCCCAAAGGTAAGATCCTCTCCTTGGTTTTCCTCTTGTGGATTTTGTGATGATGAGATAATCAAAGGATTGCTTGATTCGGCAGGATTCATTTCTACATTTGTTTGGCTTACATCACTTGAAGCGGGTGTTTCTTTGTTGGCTTCCATGCTCTTCTTGTATTGAGATCTAGTTTGAACCATAAAACTAGGATCAATTTTAAAGAATAGGAGAGATGAATCTCTTGGTTCTTTGGATTGATCTTTACTTTATGCCCAAAGTGGAAAATTTTAGGATATCTTGAGGATCGAAAGGTGATATGATGATGATGTAAGGGATGGATGATGCAGATGTTTTTGGTCTTTTGATAAATCTTGAAGGAGATACTAGGATTTTAGGACTTTCGGATATGTTACGAATTTTGATTTTAATTTGATGTTGGATTTGGGATTATCCTTGATTTTGATTGATTATCATTGCTTTTGATTTTGAACAAATAGACCCTAAGATGTTAGATGATTATCTAAAGGGTAGATTTTCTAAAAGGATGATAAATTTGAACATGTGTAGGGAGAAGGATGCATCTACCCACACCATATTCAAATAAGATTATAGTTTAACTAAGAATATGAAGAAGGATGCATCTACATATAACAAGCTAAACAAGATGATTTTGATAACTTTGACTGAGCATATGCAAAAGGATGCATTTACACATACCTAGCCAAAGATGATTTTGATAAGGATTTTCAAGGATTTGATGATTTTTTATTTTTCCAAAAATCCTAGCATTGAGGATGATTTCAAGATTTTCCAAAAGGTGATGGTGAGATGATTTTTGCTTTGATGTTTGAATGATGGGTGAAAAAGATTTTGATTTCCTTTTGATCCTAAGATGAACCTAAAAAAGACACTTTGTTTGCCTAGACCTAGGTATTGAAGAGCATACAATGCTTCTATAGACCTTTGTAACCAAGAGGTGATTTCACTTGAACATTCATTTTCGGATTTTGAACCAATGACCTTTGCTTTGGGATTTTAACTTTTTGAGAATCGTGAGGCTTCGACACACATGAAAGTTCATTTTTATTAGCTTTGCTTAATGGCTTTATTTTACCACAAACACTTTCTTTGATTAGGTTTTTCAAGCTAAGATGTCCAATGTCATAATTTCTGCAAACCCCACAAAGTATGTTATGTGGAAATTTGATGAACTCAAGGCAAGGGTTTACCTATTGTTTACTTTAGTAGACAAATCGAGATGTAATCCAATGTTTAGAAACCTATAAGGATGTAAATCCCAAGGGCAAGCAATAACATATGGATTGAGTCAATTATATTTGTCTCCAAAAAGGGTTTGAAATTTGGATGATGATGTTAAGTGTTTGTTTTCAAGATGTTTCCGAACAAGAAAAGAATTTTTAAACCATGAATAAGCACAACCCTATGGATGTGTAAGACAATATTTGTTGGATTCCCACTTGGACAAGTCTAGCTACACTTATCTTTAGCGAATGGTTAGATTCTTGACCCCACTGGCTCCCCTCCATGGCACTCACTTATATGGGGCAGACAAGCATCAACACCCATGAAACTCCCATGGAATGCTTTCCATTTCTACTAAAAGACCGTAAAAGTGTGGGGTGGCTTCAAAATGACCATTCTTGCACCAACAAATAGTTTTAAGGATTTTGGAAAATTCTAGAACATGGATTTTAATAAGGACTTTTCATTCGTGGAGATTGACCCATACAGCAAGAGTCCCCTTTCAGATACATCTTGTCAGAATCAACCGTGTGATATTGGTGTTTACTCCAATACCCACATTTATATCTTGGTTGGAAATACTCTTGGCTTTAGAGTTTACCGGTTGAGTCATTTCCATGGGTGAGTACTTTTTCCCCAAGGCAGGCCCTCTAGGATAAACAAAAGCAAGTAAATACAATATTTGTAACTCGATAAATCTTTGTTGGCAACAAATAGAGAGAATGTACGCAATAATTCCCCCACTCACACTCACACAATATTTTGTTCAATTCTTAAACCCAAAATGAAGTGTGGAGGTGATTGCTTTGTCTCAACCTAAAATCATAAAAAAGGCCTTTTGATTCTCAAGATCGCTATAAAGCGCAAGAGAAGCGCATACGTCCTTTTTCAATGAGCTTAGTTCAAGTGAGCCTTCACAAAACAAGATAGCACATGTTCATTTTAGATCCCCAAATCAATTGTGAGTTTTTTTTAATGCACCAAAAGATAAATGATAGAAATTTTGTTCAATTGTTAACCAAAAAAACAAACTCTAGTATGTTGTGATCCTAATGTTTTTTTTAGACCTTGCAAGAAAAATTTGAAAAGATTCTTTTTAAACCCAAATGAAATTAGTGTCCTAAGAAAAAAGTGATAACAATTTCTTAAAAGTGTTTAAAATCACTTTGATCTTGCGAAATATCATCATCATTCTTCTCCTTCTTTCATTTTCAATTCCAACCTAGAAGAGAGAAAACCAGTTAGATTCTGGAAAATACCGAGATTAAAAAGTAGAAATTAGAAGATAAATTGATCATTAATCAAAAGGCACGTGCTAAAATTTAATTTCAACTGTTTACTCCCTACCAATGGTGCAACCCATGACTGCGTTAGAGTTTGATTTCTCAGCTGTGCTCTACAACACTGCTTACCAGTCAGCGTTGCTCTGTGTTGGGGACAATGAGCTCAACTGTGTCGCACTTTTGCACAGTGTCACAGTTTGATTCTTTTGAAAAATCCACGGGTCAAAACAGTCAAGCGGCGCAGTTAGAAATTTAATTTTTTAGGCGGGAAGACTCCAGCATCATAGTTTGAATTTCCAGTGGCACTATATGGTGACGTTGAAGAGTCAGCGGTGCTAAAACAATGACACTAAGCTCTCAACATGGGAATCTTTCTGTGTATAAGAAAAAATGCAAAAAATTTAAGAAAAATAGATTGAAAATAAGATTAGCCCTCCTTCTAGCACCAAATGTGTGAACCCCAATCCTAATACCTCCAAAACAATGAGAACAAACACCTTAAGTTAGATATTGCAAGCAGGAACAAGAATTCCCCATGAAATCCATTTACAAAACTTGAATTAGGAAATAAAACAATGAAGAACACAATGAAACAAGAAAATATAGATTCAATCCTAATTAGAATAGCAAACATATGATCCCATGGGGAAATTGGTGCCAATTTGATCTGAAAATTGGCCCTTTCCCAATTCCTAAGATGCAAGCTTGGTGTGTTGAAAAGAATTGATCCACTTTGTTGATGAAGGATGAGAGCTCCAAGCCAAAAATCTGCAAAAACCTAGCTAAGAACTCAGTGGTGATGGATGGAAATGGCTAAATATTTTAGCATAATAACTTTGCATAATTTGTGGATGATCAAATCAGGGTATGGGCTCTTTATTTATAGAATTTCAAGATGGATGAATGTCCAAATTTGAGCAATGTGGGACTAACATTTATCCAATGGCATGGTGCCACTTGTCAAGCTATGAATGGATGATGGTTGTGCAAGATTTGGGGTTTGTGCCAATAAATGCCAATATTTGAAATTCAAATTTGTTGAAATGACATGTAAGAGGGAAGGGAAAATGCAATAAATGCCATTTGGCTCAAGGAAAAGGACATGTAAGATGAAGTTATTGCCTTGTTGGATGTACATGTTGACTTGGAATTTTTGAATTCAAATTGGAGAATATTCCAAAAGATGCCTTGTGAGGAAAATAGAGATTTAATAAATGAATTAAATCTATTTTCATGTGCAACTTGCAAAATCTAGAGGATGGGACATGAGATGAGATTAAATTAATCAAGGGTTAATTAATTTAATGAGATATTAGATGATGTGACCTATTTGACTCAAATTTATGGATTTATTTAAATCAAATAAGAGAGGAATATGATAAGAGAATAAATAAATAAGGATTTTGATTTATTTAATTAAAAGAGATGGTGTTAGATTAAATCAAATAAGGTTTTAATTTATTTTATTTAATGGATGGACTTTAGAGATATAATCAAGTAAAATTGATTATTTAATTAAATAAGGATAATTAAATCAGATGAATTGATTTAATTAACAAAAGAGAGAGAGTTAATTAAATAACTGGTTTATTTAATTAAGGGAGGAATATTGATGAATTTAATTAGATAAGGAGATTTGATTAAATGGTTAGACCGAGGGATGATTCAGGATGAAACGATGTTAGTAGTCAGGATCAGATGCACAATGTCAATAAGTATATTTTATGTGTATACACGTTGCTTTTAATCTATCTTTATCTTTGTCATGCAAAGATAATTCTTCCATTTTCGAATACCAAACTCAAAGATTAAATCATTATTTAATTTTTATCTCTATTCTTAGTTTTTAACTCATTTCAATACTAACAGTTATCATAATGCATGTCGAATCTTTTGATCTCAATGATCCATTTATCTTTTGATCTTGACATGTCATTCAAATGATCAATTTTCTATAAATTGATCTTTCTTTCATCATTTCAATCTCTCTCGATATCTTATGACATTTGGAAGCATATCTATTATTTGAATCTTTGATATTTTGCTAAATCACTATCACAGGCGATACTTGCACATAGAAATATGAGGGCAATTATACTACAATGACAAAATGGAGAAGCAAAATCGAGGTCATGCATGGAACTACGTAGATATTGGGTGAGATTGTTCAATTTGTTTTACGTTTTAGCTTTCCTTTGTTCTCTATTGTTTAGCTTAAATTGCATTAGAGCTTGAATTGCATTGTTGTGTGCTATTTGACCTTTCATTGAATTTCCTGATGTTACAATATGCACTTTCACTAATGCAAAATTTTGCAACCCTAGATGCAAATTAACAAATGCAAGACCTGTTAGCATAACCACCCCATTTTAGTTTAGAACAAAATGGGTCCCCCTTGGAGTTGATTTGTTTATGGTTTTTTTTTGGGTGTTTGGAGTTGTTTGTTTTTACTCCTAAGTCTTTCGTTCTTTTGTTTTGTCGGGAGCAAAGCTGGAACCAAAACTAGACTCTGAACTTTTAGAAAGTTCCTAGTTTGGATTTCGTTCCAACTCCATGTCTACCTTCTCTTTCGTGTTTTATTTCATTGTCTATCGGTTTGTCTTACACTCTCAGGTTTTTTTTCTCCCTTGAGTTGTTTGTCATTTTCCTTGCATTTCTTTTTGCCCAAGTCGAAGCGGAATTAGGGATGGAACAAAACTTGGAACTTTCTAAAAATTTCTAGATCCTATCCCCATTCCAATTCTGACTCCACTCATTTTCTTTGTCTCGTTATTACATTGGCATTTGGGCCAAACTCAGTTTTCATTCCGGTCCCACTATCCTTCGTGTTTGTCTGCCTTTGTTTCTTTTCCTGTTTCTTGGTCGAGAGCGGAACTGGAGTTGAAACCGAATTTTGAGCTTTGTGAAAGTTCTAGTTCTAGTTTCGGTTCAGATTTCGCCCCCATTTATTTTCTTCATCATTATCCTAGTTGCGAGACCAGAGCTAGGTTTGGAGATGTAATGCCCCGGTCATAATAACCTAAGAATGTTGCATTAGTGTTAAAAGTGTAATAAATTTTTTTTTAAGTATTAATTATAAGTTAATTAATTGCATACATTCTTAGGTTAAGCGACGTTACACTACTTTGAGTTTTCCAAAAGTGACTTAAGTATTTCGCATTGCACATAATAATTAATAACATAAAGATAAACATTGCATAATAATAAATTTCCATTCATGTTAACATAATAAAGTACAAACATGTTTTTCCATACATTGCATTGATATGATATTACAATACTCATCCAACTTGATGAGGTAGTTCAAATAATAGTTACAATTACATTGTTCACCTCTTATACATTTGAGGGAAGTTTTCAAATACAAGTTTACAATATACAATGTTGAAATAAACATAGATCCAAGTGCGAGCTCTCCATCAATAAAGCTCTTGATGCCATGATCACAAACTGGGGACCCAACGGAGTAAGGTGCACGTTCCACCCAACCATGTGGTACCCGTAGGTCCACCCCCCGTGCTAGGAGATAGTAATAAGGTTACCTAGACCTAATCTACTAACCCTAGACACTAGTACAAACAATCTATTGGTTACATTGCTTCCATATTTTGACAATTTGATTCTACCACAAACATAGGGTTAACTGTTATTCTAGGTGGAGTGTCATCACAACGATACAAAGGTTACCCTGGTGTTTCATCCTAGGTTCCGGCCCCCAATCCTTGGGTTACCCTGGTAACCTCTTACGAAACCCGGCCCCTATTACATACTATTGCGGAAATCGAATGTCTCTTAAGGAAACGAGACACCAATTTTCCATTCCAGGCCTTCTCATCTTATACTCAAGAATATGGAAGCTCAAGAGTCATAAGAGAGGCATGGACATCTTGTTAAGTGTTTTAGAACTAACTACTGTGTTCTTTAATTTTCATTGACTTACTTAACTAATTATAAGTTACCCTGACACCACTTTGTGTGTCGGCCCTTACAACTAGCCACTCCCCTAAACATAACAAAGGTTTCTAAGTTTACTATCTAGGGTAGACAAGTGCACAATACAACATATAATACCAAATTTACCACAATGTACATTACAACCCATTCAGCATATCAGGTGCACTACCCTAAACTTGTTCAATCACATGAATTCAAAATCAATTTCACCCTCATAAAAGACTGGTACTGGAAGACTTAAAATCATATAATAGCAATCCCCATTTGCCCAAATGAAATTAAAGTCATATTAAACAAATTCACATCTAATATTTGGATATGCTAAATCCATATACAAGAGTTTGAATACATCATATTTATGAATCATTTTAATGAAAAATCTATTTGAATAAGATAAAAGTAATAGTTTTCTTTTATTTCACTTTTCTAAGTTTCACAAATTTTCACCTGATCACTTTCTATAATTTCACAATTTTAATTTTCTCATGAAATTATAAAATATCCAAATTATTTTTCTAATATAATAATTACACAAACTTAACAAATATCTAAATATAAACATATAATCATATGTAAATATATTTATAAATATTACTATATAAATAGTATAAATATATATATATCTATATTTATATATATATATAAATACAAATATATTACATATTAACATAATCATTAATAAAATCCGAATTTAACACTAAACATAATTTTTATTTTGAAATTCATATAAACTTAAAGCTTCAAACATCCGCAGCCTAGCCGCGTATAGGGTTTCGGTGACGGCTCCAGCCGGGCCGACCTGTACAGGGCAGAGGCGGTGGGAGATACTCCTGCCGTCGCCTCCCTTAGGGGCGACGGCTGTGGGAGCGGCCGAAGCCACCTCCCACTATCGCCTCCCTTATGGGCGGCGGCTGTGGGAGCGGTCGCAGCCACCTCCCACTGTCGCCTCCCTTACGAGCGGCGACTGTGGGGAAAACCCCCATGGCCCTCCTTCAAAAATAATAAAAACCTCTTTTAAATTAAAATACAGTCTTCATAAAACAAAACGAAAATCCATTTTCATTTAAAATTTAAACTTCTGCAAATTTAAATAGTAATAACCTTAATTAAAAATAAAATAAAACCCAAACTTCAGACTGGTAAATTCGTCCGTATGGCGGCGAATATTAAACGAACATTCATTTAAGAAAAAACAGTAAATATCCATATATATACACAAATTTTCTAGTTCATCTGGAAAATTTACAGTAGGAAATTTAAATAACCTTCTACAGGGTTCACAACTAAAATCACACACAGATTTTTGCTTCATATCCAAAAATTTTCTTTGTTTTCACAATTTCACAGAGTTTTGAAATAAGTTTTCAAAAGAAAATTATTTTCTATCACAACTGAATTTCTTCACAGTTTAATTAAATCTTTACCAGATTTTTCAATATAAACACAAGGAAAAGCTAAACTATTATTTTCTCAAGATTCTTTCCAAAAGAAATCAAATTTTAAAAGAAGAATACCTGTATAATGAAGACTATCTGTAGAAGAAACTCTTTTGCCAGTAACGCACAAATCCCCAAAAGCTTTTCCAATCAACACGAGATCCTCCACTAAGGGATCTTTCACAAATATACAACCAGAGAGAACAATTTCAAAGAAATAAAGATTTTGCACCGTAAAAGAATTTTTTTTGCAAAGGCTCTGTTAATTTCCTCGTGAAAATTTTTTCAACAACCTCTGTGATTTCCCGAGATCCACAATAACCTCCCGTAACAAATTTTTCAACAACCTCATAAAAGCACTGGCACACTTGTCGAGAAGTTGCAAATATCTTCTCCACAACTTCTCAACAGTTTTTGTCCTTTTAATTTTTGCATGCAAATTTCAATTTTATTAATTTAAATTTTAAAAACCAATTTTCCATTCACATGCATTTTATTTTATTTTAATTTTCTAATTCTTTTAAATACAATATAATTTACACACTTAATAATTTAACTTAATTAATTAATTTATTTAATTAAAATAGTTTAATCTTTTTAAGACCAACTATTTAACCAAATAAGCTAACTAATGTATTAAATTATCAAGTAAGTAAATTTCAATCATATTTAAATATTAATTAAATAACAATAATTAAAGCACAATATCTAACATTAAAAATTAACCAATATTTACCTTTTCAAAACAATTTAACCAACAGAAAATACAATACAACCTATGACTCAAAACTAAAAACTGACAATGTACTAAGACCAAGGTTAAAAAGACTAGGACTAGGATAAACCTAACTACTATCTCCCGTTCAACATTTCCGTTGAGTCTTGACATGCTCAGACCTGATTACAGGTGGAGTCTGTCATGTACCTACAAATCCTGCAACCAAGCAAATAACGTGCATACATATATATATATAAAGCATTAAACAGACACACCGTGCGGAGAAAATCACAGATATCGCAGGGCACTCGCAAGCGAGTGATGCGATTCTGTTCTCCACACCAATACACTTCACAACAAAACTGATGAAATAAATGTTGTTAGTCCATCATAAACATATACATATCAATAACAACTGAAATTAAACATCTACACTACATCATATCATATCTGAAATCAATAATCATCAACAAAGTATCATCATGTCACAAAATAATCCACTATCGCTCAAAACCAGTGATCAAAATATCCAACAAAACAACATAGGTCTAACAGTGTGAAAGCATAACAATAGAAAGCATAAGCATGAGGAGGGTACTACAGAGATGGGTAAGGGACTTGCTAAAAGTTCTTTATGCTATCTTAGACCCGGGTCCGTGTCCACCTTGCTTCAGGTGTTCACGGGACTTAACTATCTATTCGCATTGTTTGCTCCACCTCCGACCTATGACCTTTATTGCATTAATTGCACATTCTTCACATGCAAAAAATCATTTTTTTAAAACCTTAATTAAGGTTAACATGCTTATTATCCTTGGTGTTTGAGTTGTTTAAGCAAACCTAAGCTAGAATAACTTCGAGGAGAGTGAATTTATTATTGGTGCGTGTTCGTTGGCAGATTCCTTTCAAAGTTATTGGTCTTTTCTCGTGGGTGTTTTAAGGTAGGTTTTCTTGTCTGGGTATGTGCAGGATCATGATGGGCCAAAAAGTGGCAATATGATGGGTATGTTGCTGATGACTTTTTTTTAACCCAAAATTGATGAAATGAAAAGGTTTTTTAAAGGAGATTCTCAGCTTTCCACCAATATAAATTATTCTTTATTTTTAATTTAATAAGTAATTATTATTCATTTTCTATTCGAATTACGACTAAAGTCATGATTGATAGGTTGATTGAAAAACATCTATAACTTTCAAACAGTATCACAATTTTTGAATCCAAAACATGCGTAACATTCTATGCTTTGCATACTATAGGATTAAAAAAAGAAAAAATGAATTTCATGAAGTTTTGACCAAGTTAAGGTGGCTAGACATACGAGTTTTTTATATTTTTTAAAAGTTGTAATAAAAAAACCATAATTAATTATTTACTTGGGAAAAAACTACAAAAAAATATGCATCACATTAGGACATGAGTCTTCTACTTATATCTAAAATATTATAAAAAAATATTATCATTTTATTGTGGTTAGGGTGGTCAGACAGACACCTACTTATTTTTTCCCTACAATTTAAGTACTACTACATTGAAATTTCAAATTTTCAGCAAATAGATTTATTTTTTTAAACAAACCTATTATATTAGAAACTACATTCAATTTTCTACAAATTATATTATTACAATTTTTTGAAATAATATAGATAACTTATTCAAATTTTTACGTCAAGTTGCCTAACTCTGATTTTTTGAATTTTTTGCCACTTAAGGGCATGTTTTTTCCATGATGATCTTGTACATACCTCTCTCTTTTCTTTTCCTGTTTTGTTTCATTCTATTGGCTTCGTTTTTCACGTGTCATATTTTTTTGTGTGTTCATGGAACTCTATTCTGTGAATGCTCACCTTCCTTTTAGTTTTGTCTTGTTCATCTTTGTTTTTCTATTTTGTTTCTTTCTTTTTTGTTTGTCTTTTGATGTTTGTTGTTGCTTTCATGGAAAGTGGGTTGTGTCGTGCCCTAGTTTTTAATGAGGGCTTCTGTTTACCAGGGTTGTTCATACTCTAAAAGTTTGAAATATGTTTTGAACCCTATTTCTTCTCAATCCCATGTTGATTTGATGTGTTCTATGGTGGGATTGTGTTGCCCTAGATGGTTAAGTTGACGTATCGAGCAAACTAGGGTTTGCCCGATAACCTTTATAAAATAGGTTCCTATGGGTTAAATTGATCTTTGTATGGTTAGGATGTGGGGTTAAGCCCCTTTGGTTTCTGATTTCCTTATCGATCATGTGACTCGGGCCTTAGATCCTTGTGACCATGTCTTTAATAAAGTAGCCTATTTTATGGTTAAACTTGTGAAGTCAGACTTAGGACCAAACTTGTCCCAAGTGTTTGGTATCAGGTTTCATTCTTGAATTGGTTCCGCTTCCAGTTATTAATGATGTTGGGTCCCCACACTTGTCCTTAGGAATAATCAGAGTTGGAGTGGATATCAAACTTGGAACTAGTAACTAGTTTCTAGTTCTTGTTCCCATTCTAGTCCCGATTATGGTTTTGTCCTAATTCTGATTCCAACCCTGCTAGTGTTGAAAATTGTTTTATGTCCTTGGGGCTTATGTGGGTCTGCTTCTGATAAAGGTTGAAGTTTGGTAAATTTTAACTGTTGTTTCAAAGAGATGGAGGTAGGTATTGAATGATGTATTGATTTCTATGTGTTTATCGCCTATTATAGGAGTTTACTACAAGAATTAGAAAATGTCAGGTGCATTAGAAGAGGCTTCTCAAAGAAGCCAACTAGCAGAGACTTCTAGGAAAAGATCCAAACCAAAGAAGATGAAGGTGGAATAGCTTCGATATACTCTAAGATGCATAAACATAATGAGGTTACCCTCATGGCTAGTAAGGTGGATTCTAATTGAGCTAATATTACTGACACCAATTTGGGTCCTTTCAATTATGAGGAGTTGTATGAGGAGATATTCAGTGAGGAGGAGGTATAGAAATTGGTTGCAGTAGAATTAAAGAGGATTAAATTTGAGGATGATTGGTTGGATGCACCTGATGCGGATACTCTTCAACAAATGTTTTCCAATTACGATGAGTATATCCTTGAGCATGCAATGCAGAAGTGAGTTGGCTCTCTTCACTAGACACAACATCTCCTTCTCTCTTCTTTTGCAGGGATTTGATGTGAACTCAACTCTGGTTCCCTTCCTCAGTTCCACCTTCTTCTTTGGATGTTATAATTTGTGTAACCTTGTACTCCAGCCTTCTAGCTCAAGATTAGCAGTCTGGTTCTTTGTTCTATTCCAGCTCCTTAAATTGTGGATCTAAATTGATGATTGAAAGGAACTTGTGCATGTGGTGTCTTTATATACTTTTTGGTCCTATTTTATAAAGTTCAGCTAATTGAAGAAAGATAAGCCACCTGATGATAGCGAATTTTGATTAGTTCTAGGATTTCATGGTTGTTAGTAGAGAGACATTTAAGAAAGTTTAGTTGAACTTAGATACAATTTTTACAGTTTTATACAATTTTTTTTTATATTATCAAGTTTGGACCTATCTAATAAGGTTAATGATGCATGATCAATCCATATGCTAGTGAATTTTTGTGCCTAAATGTTTTCTATTTGATGAGAATCAATAAAGGAAACTGGATTTAAGATTATCTCATTGGGTTATCTATGAATGAAGTTATTATTATGTCTATTTGATCTGTGTTTAATGATGAGTGAATGATATATTTTGAAGTAAAGTTTAGTGAATGGAAATTGTATTGAGTTAGCACTATGGATGTATGCAGTTGTATGGTTTATTCTGTGGATTTTATCTTGTTGTAGTTGTGGTTAGGTGAATGGACACTCATTATTGATATGCATGTCTGGCTATTAAGAACTTTCTTTCATGTTCTTCTATTTTAAGGCTCTGATCTATCTTTCTATCATTATTTAAACCCCCCAAAATGTAGAGTAGTTGATTTCATGCAGTTTTGTTCCTTATTACCAACAAAGGCCCCTTACACATTACAATTATATTGACCATCGAGCGACATCAGCATAATTGAGAACCAATTACCAGGACCTTGGGAGTTAGATTACCATGTGTTGTCTTTCTTTTTTAGGAGAAATAGGATAGTAATATTTTGTTTAATGTTGTTGTGTTGTTTTGACCCTCAACTAATATGGTGCTAGAAGGAGCGCTTGAGGAAAAAACTGGCTCGAATTGGGTCATTCTCACTAGATAGGTACAAGAAAGAACCATTGGTCGAACTCCAAACCCCTATTAGGTATAGACCTCAAGCCCGTAGGGTTTTGATCCCACCATTGTCACCACCTCTTACCCCACCTAGGTTTCCACCAAACAAACCTACACCACCTCACCAACCAAACTCACCCATTCCACAACCTACTCAACCAGTACGGCCTCCAAGACCCATGGCATTCTTTTTCAATAATCCCTCACCTCTAGGGTCTATTTTTTGGGGAATACATGATCTTCCCAAGAACCCTGAGAGGTTTTCTCCCAAGTATATGCATGGAGAATATAGGAGTGTCGAGGAGCACATATAGGCATTTAAAGATGCATGTACTCATGCTCAGGTGGCCCATCATGACGTTGTGTGCAGATTGTTCCCCCTACTTGTTGGGAGACATGGCATACAACTATTATCTAAACCTACCCCAAGGGTCGATTCTAAGTTGGACAGACTTGGAAAATGCCTTTATTGATTATTTTTGGGTCTATGTATTCCCTGGTATTCTCTACCACCAATTTTCCACAATAAGAAAAGAGCATCATGAACCAATACCTTTATTCAATACAAGGTTCCAAAGAATGTGCTAAAGGTTAAGGATCCTTACCTGGTTGCTGAGAACATTACCATTTTGGTGTACTTAAGGGTTGTAGATCCTTTGATTGGCCTATTCTTGAAGAGGACATATCAGCCACCCGAAATTGATTCTTTGGCTAAAGTATATCACCTAGCCATCTAGTTGCAATAACAAATAAGTTTGCAATTTGGGAGTCTAGGAGGAGTTCTTCCTCCTATAGGATACCAAATGCCCAATCCATCCCCTTTATTCAATACGGTCCCAAGGATTTCCTATTCCCAATACGGACCTATGTCTGAATTCCAAGCTTCACCTCCCTTACCATTCTTCACCAATGGTCCCCAAGACTCCTCCCAACAAACTAAAAATTACCAAAATCAAGCTGAAGGATCAAATCCTATTAATCATCCCTTTGTAGTGAAGACTGCAGAAAGTGAAAAGACTCTGCAATTGACTAATGAGATGGAGACTCTTAAAAAGACTCTATCTCATATGTCTAACGATATGGCTCAACTGAGACAGAACTCTCCTCAAGATCAAAATCAAAACTTTCAAAATTAGGGAGGATACTCAAATCAAGGAGGTTACTCTAACCAGAACTCCAACTAGAATTACAACACTAATCAGAATCAAAAGAACTATTAAAATCAAAATTCCTCTAACTAGAATTATCAAAATCAGAATAGAGGATGCAATCAGAGTTCTAATAACAATAGACAGTGGAACACCGGGCCTAATAATGGGGGATTCTCCCATAATTACCAGGCAGATGATGAGAAGCAACACACTGCTAACATAGCAAACCTCAACTTCATGACTAATTGGTGTAGGCTACATGATATTGCAGCCCATTCTAAATTGAATTTCCTAGAGATGGATAAGATGGTTAAGATAGCCCAAGCCGATGCTCTATTACAAGGTGCTTATAGTAAATTTGGCAGGCCTATTGATTTTTCCATGACTTATGAGTTGTTTGAGGAGTCTTTATTTCCTAGTCAGGAAGAGAACGAATTGGTGGAAGATGTGTATGATGCCCAAGCTTTCCAAACCAAGGGATGCCATTTCCTCATAAATCAAAATAAGGGGCCATTCACCACATCTGCTCCTCCTAATAACATGGTCCCACCAAACCAGAATGCAAATAATAAGCCACCACCACCAAAGGGGCCATTAGATTTTAAGAATAAACGTACTCCACCTTTCTTTCCTAAGTATTAGGCAAAGAATGATTCAAAATTTGATTTCATTGTAGAGATGCAAAGGAAGAAAACTTCAATGTCATTCTTTGACATTATGAAGTGGTGTCTTGCTCAAAAGGAAATTTGTTTGAAAGCCTTGGAGGAAGCAGACAGGTCAAAAGGAAAACAAAAGGTGACTCCCACTAATGAGATGAATGCAACACTCTATAAAGCTAAGACTGGCACTCCACCTTTCCTTTTGAGTTTAAGAATTTTTGGAAAGAATCTACATAACTATTTATTAGATTCTGGGGCATTGGGAAATGTCATGCCATTTTCAATTTGTAAGAAGTTAGGTCTAAGTCCACTCTAGACTAACAAAAAAACTATTCAATTAGATAAAATAGAAGTTAATGTGGTAGGAGACCTTAAAAATATCCATGTATAGATTGGATCTCATCCAAGGATCCAAACTTATATGGATATCCATGTTGCAGATATCCTAGAAACCTATGGTATGCTCTTGGGTAGAAACCTAATGAAATGTCTTGGGGGATATTTGTCCTTGGATTTCTCACACATGTGGCTACCCTGGAAAGGGATAGCAAGCCGGATCAGAATTGAAAGTGAGCCTAGGCTCAAACACATGATCATCGAGTATGATTCCCCTAATGAGGTAGCCTATTTTGAGACCAAGATAGGACTTTACAAGCAGGAGGAAATCATGACTTTCTCTATGCTTCAATCTGATGATCTATTGCCCCTAGAACCAACTAACTTGATGATTACAGTTATCTAGCAAGTCTTAATCAAAAAGTTGCAATAGGATAGGATGGTGCTGGGAAAAGAGGCTAATATCTGGAGTTTGTTGCTTCCCAATTGGTGTAGGGTCCACTACCAGAATCATTCTGAGTTAACTTGTCAACCCTGTGTAGACATCTTGAACCATGTTTCCCAGGTTGAAGAAACTTGTGAATGTCAATCTCAAACCTCCACCAATAAATTTACATTTGAGGCAAGAAATGCAACCATCCTTATGAGAGCTGGTCTTGCTCAAAAATAATCATCTTCCCAACTTGAGCAGACTCAGGTTCTATGCTCTAAACTACAAAGAGAGACTGAAGAGTCTCAGCCTTTTCTTGTTACACCAACCTTGGATACTCTTCCAATGGCCAATGCATTGGTGACAAATGTACTAAGTCATGATCTCACCCAATAAGAGATTCAAGAATCAATTCCTGAACAGATTTTGAATCCAAGAGAATGTTTTGGTCAACCTTGCCCCCAATTACCTTTAAATCTTGATGACCAACACCAGTTCCAGCCACCACATACTTCTGGCAAGAAAAATATTGTAAACTAAACGAAGAAATAGATCCCAGCTCTAGATCTATTATGGAGTCTAAAATTTGATGGCTCTATGTCCAAATCATGAAGTGGAGTAGGGATAGAATTAACTAACCCAAAGGGGAAGACTTACTTTGCTTCTTACAGGTTACAATTTGGTTGCACAAACAATGTGGCTAAGTATGAAGCACTTGCCCGAGGTTTGATGTTCACCCATCAGAAGAAGGTCACATATCTCATGGTGATGGGGGATTCTGAAGTATTTATCAAACAAGTTTGTAGCCAATATACTTTCCATAACAAAACATTGGCTGCTTACAAAAATAGAGTTTGGAATATGATTGAGGATTTTGATGCTTTTGGAATCACTTTGATTCCTAGGGAACACAATCAAATTGCAGATTCTCTTGCAGCCACTACTAGTACTCTAGAGCCTATGCAGAACTCCAAGTTGAAAATATTTTCAGTTGAACTAGTCTCAATCCCAGTAGTCTTGGATAATGTCCAGAATTTTTAGGTCTTCGATGATGACCAACACATACTCGCCTTATTGGAAAGTTCTAATGTCTTCAAAGGACATATAATAGATGAGTTAGAAAGAGATCATGGGGATTGGGATCCTGACAGTTGTGACACTAAAGGGATAATGAATTTGAAAAGCAACAACATCCCCAAGGGGATGGTAGCTTTAGAAAGAATATTTGACTATGTTCCTTAGGGTCGTGAGAGAGTGCCAACTCAAAGTGATGGATGGAAGTATGAATCTATTAATCTGGCTTATTCGGGTCTTGAAAGAAATTTATTATAAGCAAGACCTACCCTGAGGAGATCATAAATGAAATAATTAAGGTGTTAAAAGAAGACATTGAGGCAATTGCCTGGAGTTATGAAGATTTAAATAATTTTGACACCTCTGTGATCACGCATACAATACCTCTAAAGCCAGAAGTGAAGCCCTTCCATCAAAATAATCACTCATTCAATGCTTTGATCGAGCCACTAAATCAAAAGGAAGTGCAAAATCTTTTATCAACAAGAATCATCTTCCCAATATGACACTCCACTTGGGTTGCCAATTTGGTTCTAGTACACAAGAAAAATGGGGAGATTAGATTGTGTGTTCACTTCAAGAACCTAAACAAAGCCTTAGAGAAGGATAACTATCCACTTTCTTCTCTTGATGAGGTATTATGAACTATCAACAGATCTTAGATGATGTCATTCTTAGATGGCTATTCTAGGAATAACCAAGTGTTGGTCAGCCATGAGGATAGAATGAATATTTCCTTCACTACTAAGTGGGGGACATTTTCCTATAGCAGGATGCCATTTGGACTAATCAACGTTGCAACTAAATTCTAGCGTGCAATGCAGGTATCATTCAAGGATCTGATAGGTAAGTGTATCATAATCTATGTAGATGACTTAACTATTTTCTCTAAAAACAAGGACCATGCTGTTGATTTAGCAAAAGTCCTTAAGAGATGTATCAGCTATGGAGTATCCCTAAATCCCAAGAAATGTATCTTTGGAGTTTCTGAAGGGAAACTTTTAGGCCATGTGATATCAGAAAGAGGAATATCCATAACCCTGATAGAGTTGAGGCTATCTTGAAATTGACCATTCTAGGCAATAAAAGGGAGATGAGATCCTTCTTTGGAAGGATTAATTTTGTAAGAAAGTTTATAACAGGATTTGCGGAAATTGTGAAGCCACTTAATGAGATGATGAAGAAAGATGCAAAAATAGAATAGAACAATGAGGCTAAGTTTTCTTTCTTGCACATTAAACAATCAATATCTGAGGCACCAATTCTAACTAGCCCAGATTATCTAAATCCCTTCTATATATATTCCTTTGCATCCGACCATTTATGTGTAGCTGTTCTAACACAACAAAGATGAGAGAGAGATGAGAGGCCAATTGATTTCATGATCTCCCCATTCAAAAATGTAGAGGTCAAGTACCCACCCCTTGAGAAGTAGGCCTTTGCATTGGTTCAAGTAGTAAAGAAATTTAGACATTGTATTTTTAGGAGCTAGGTTGTTGTCATAGTTCTTGACCCAGCTATCAAATCTTTACTTATGCAGAGTGAGTTAGGGGAGAGAAGAGGAAAATGGATGGCTATTTTGAAATAATTTGATCTAGAGATCCATCCAATGAAGCTTTTCTAAGGATAGGGTTTGTCAAAGGCTATGGCAGATGTTGACAGGAGTATCACTTGTCAGCAGTATATAGTGCAATCATTCACCAAGGATCCGTGGTATATAGATTTGGTCTTCTTCTTTCTCAATAACAGATGCCTAGAGGGAATGAATGCTACTCAGAGGATGGCACTAAGGATGAAAAGTTCTCATTACATGTTCAAAGGAGGATCCCTATACAAAAGAAATTATGAGGGAGTTTACCTGCAATGTTTAGATCAACAAGAAGCCAAGCATGCTATTGTTGAATTTCATAGCAGACATGGCACAGGGCATGGATCTACAGATTCATTGGCTCATCAAATCCTTAGGTCAGGATGTTATTGGCCCCACATGTTTAGGGATTCACATCAACATGTCAAAACATGTCACACATGCCAAACCTCTGCACCGAAGGAGCATAATCCTGCAATGCCCTTGCAACCAGTTTATGAGGTAAGACCATTCACCCAATGGGCACTGGATTTTGTAGGGGTAATTAATCCAAACTCTTCTGCAAGGGATAAGTTCATATTAATAGCTACGGACTATTACACATGCTGGACTAAGGCTCAACCATGCAAAAACAACACCACAGAGGTGGTTATCAAATTTCTTAATGACAACATTATTACTAGGTTTGGAGTACCCTTTGCCCTGGTATGTGATAATGGCCCTGCTTTTTCATTTGCTAAATTTATACAATGGGCCTATGAGCATAAAATCATTTTGAAGTATTCATCTAATTATTACCCACAGGGAAATGGTGTAGCAGAGTCTACCAATAAGTATCTATTCGAGGTAATAAAGAAATTACTAGTGAACAATCCTAGAGACTGGCATAACCAGTTGAGATTTTCCTTATGGGCATATCAAACCCATATTAAGGTTGCTCTAGGAAATTCTCCATTTCAATTAATCTATGGCCAAGAGTCAGTTTTCCCCATACATTTGTAGATACCTATTCTTAGGTTTATGCAGGAGTTTTATTTGAAGAATGATCGGATTGAGGTAAGGATAAACAATCTTTTAAACATGGAATAATAGAGAGACGCTACTCTACAACAGTTCTTCAAACATAAGGTTGTTGTCAAATGTTGGTTTGACAAAATAGCTAAGATTAAGGCATTCAGGATATTCGATCTGGTGTTGTTGTGGGATAAGGCTAAAGAGAAAAGGGGTGATCAATAGAAGTTTGATAGACTCTGGTTGGGTCTATATCAAATAGCCGAGATCTTGGGTGAGAACGCTTTCTGCTTTACCACCTTAATGGGAGAATCTATTCCATTTCCAGTTAATGGATAGTTTCTTAAGCATTACTTTGGTTCGTAAAGGTTGGAGTTATGAATTAATTATATATATGTATCTTGTGTAATTATCTATTCTTTTTTTTTGTTGGTTGCTTTCCTATTTGTTCTTTCTTTCTTTTGGTTTGTTTGTGGTGTTTTGTGTTTTTTTTTTTCTTCTTCTTCTTTGGGGACTCTCTTTTATTTCCAGGTTGAAATTTAAGGGTTGTTATTCAGAGTATGACATAGGCACTAGGAGAGAAATTGATTTAGGAATTTCAAGCATATTTGTCGAGAGATTTCATTCTAAAACTTGTCTTATGGTCGTTTTAGCATTAGTTTGAAACAATATTAAGAGTAAGGTATATTGTAGATAACCTCATGAACTATGATTGAAATTTGTCACGAAATAGATAAAACATCTTACTATAAAGGGCCTATTCATCCCAGGGTGATTATATCTTTGATTCAAGTGAAAAATATGATTCCCAAAACTATCATAGGGTCCACTGTAGTTCTCAACCCATATTTCAAACTAGTAATGTTTGAGTATTGAGAAAGTTAAAAAAATTCCACAAGTGAAGCCTGTAAAAGAGAGCAAAAAGAAAACTACTAAAATAAAGGAAAACTCAATACTAGATGGGTAATTCAAGTATCTCTATTGGGGCTATGGAAACTTGACTAGCAGTAGAGAAATGCTTTGAGAGAACTAGAGGTATCTCTGTCGGGGCTATGGACGCTTGATTGGTAGTAGAGCAATGCTTTGAGAGAACTAGAGTTATCTCCATTGGGGCTATGGATGCTTGACTAGCAATGGAGCAATGCCCAAGATTTCATTGTACGATAGTTAAAAGACTCAACCTATGTAGCTTGGATCTTAGATATAGTTGTTTAGGTGTGGAGAAAGTTCTTATGAAGAAAGATACACCATATATGCACACACTCAGATTCAAAGGTAGTTTATGTTGATTTACATTTGATATTCCAGCTCAACTTTTACTTAAATATTTGGATCATACTTAAGTTAACATGTTTCATAAATAAGAGGTTTTTGGCTGTCTGAATTCTTCAGTATCTTAAAAATGGGTAAACCATTTTCCCAGCTGAGTTGCCATTTGTTCTGCCTTGCATAACCACCCCATTTTCGTTTGGAACAAAATGGGTCCCCCTTGGAGTTAATTTTTCTTTGGTTTTTGTTTGGGTCTTAGGAGTTGTTTGTTTTTGCTACTAAATCTTTCTTTCTTTTGTTCTGTCGGGAGCGGAACTGGAACCAAAATTAGACTTTGAACTTTTAGAAAGTTCCTAGTTTGGATTTCGTTCTGACTCCATATCCACCTTCTCTTATGTGTTTTCTTTCGTTGTCTATCGGTTTGTCTTGCACTCTCGGGTCTATTTTTTCCCTTGAGTTGTTTTTTGTTTTTCTTGCATTTTTTTTACCCAAGCAGAAGCGGAACTAGGGATGGAACAAAACTTGGAATTTTCTAAAAAATTCAAGATCTTGTTCCCATTTTGATTCTGACTCTACTCATTTTCTTTGTCTTGTTTTTTCATTGGTATTTGGGCCGAATCTGGTTTTCATTCCAGTCCCACTTCCCTTCGTGTTTGTTTGTCTTTGTTTCATTTCTTATTTCTTGGTTAGGAGCGGAATTGGAGTCAAAATGGAACTTTGAACTTTGTGAAAGTTCTAGTTCCGGTTTTGGTTTTGATTCTGCCCCCACTTATTTTCTTCGTCATTGTCTTTGTTGCGAGATCAGAGCCAGGTTTGGAGATGGGTAAGGGACTTGCTAAAAGTTCTTTATGTTGTCTCTGACCCAGGTCTATGTCTGCCCTGCTTTAGGTGTTCATGGTACTTAACTGTCTATTCACGTTGTTTGCTCCACCTCTGACCTATGACCTTTATTGCATTAATTACAAGTTCTTCACATGCGCAAAATCATTTTTTAAAAACCTTAATTAACGTTAACTAGCTTATTATCCTTGGTGTTTGAGTTGTTTAACAAAACCTAATCTAGAAGAACTTCAAGGAGAGTGAATTTATTGTGAGGGCACATTCGTTGGAAAATTCCTTTCAAATTTTTTGGTCTTTTCCCGTGGGTGTTTTAAGGTAGGTTTTCTTCTCTCTTTTCTTTTCTTGTTTTGTTTCATTCTGTTGGCTTCGCTTTTTGCATGTCATTTTTTTTTTGCGTGTTCATGGAAATATTTTATGTGAATGCTCGCCTTCCTTATTGTTTTGTCTTGTTCATCTTTGTTTTTCTATTTTGTTTCTTTCTTTTCCATTTGTCTTTTGCTGCTTGTCGCTTTCGTGATAGGTGGGTTGTGTCGTTCCTAGTTTTTAATGAGGTCTTCCATTTACCAAGGTTGTTCATACTCTAAATGTTTGAAATATGTTTTGAATCCTATTTCTTCTTGATCTCATGTCGATTTGATGTGATCTATGGTGTATTTCTATTGCCCTAGATTCAACTGCTAAGACCTCCGCCATGAACAATAGGGGCAAGCTCAAATTACCTAGATGGAACTCAGATACACCCGACAAGGTTCGCAGTGATTTTGTAATGAATAATGGACCATTCCTGAGCAAGCTTTGATAAATACAATAAAGGAGAAACTCACCAACCAACTCAGAGCGCATCAAATTGAACTGGGCTTCGTAAAACCCCACCCAAATCAAACTGAGGCATTGAAAAATAAGGCAAGGAATGGAAACAGTTCGAGAACACACATTAGCAAGAGATCCACCTAGGCGAAGAGAGTTAAAAAACTCACAGCAACCGGTAAGTCTCAGCAACACGAAATTCAGAAACCCAACGACGAAGCAGAATCCAAAAAAATTCGGCCCAACTAGAATTCCGTGAAGATCCTGAAACTTCAAACTTCCAATGTTGAAATTACTTTTCCGGGTTTATGATGGAATCCAGAAAAATCCGGATGGGTTGGAAAATCCCGAAATAGGGTGAAAACCCGAACTTTTCCTTAAAACTTAAGTTTTCAATGTGCAACCTAGGGGAATGACTTGGATGGGCGAGATGAACAACTAAGGACCTCGAAAGCAATCAAAGCAATAAAATCCAGAGGCCCAAAAGATGTCAAAATTTAGAGCAAAAGAAGGGGGGGAAGGGGTCCCATTTTAATCAAATTTAAAATGGGGTGGTTATGCAAGGCATAACAATTGGTGACTTGGCTTGGAAAAATGGTTTAACCATTTTTAGGAAACTAAGCGATTCAGTTACCCATAACTCCTAGTTTATGGACATCACAATTCTAGTTAGGTTAGTTTCAGTAAACAAGGTTGAGCTAAAATCTCAAATGTAAATAAACACTAGCTACCCCTGAATCTATGTGTGTGCTTGATGGTGCATCACCCTTTTACAAAGTTTTCCTCATCTTTTGAACAATTATGTGTAGGATTTGAACTACATGAGTTGATTCCCTTTAACTATTGTGCAATGATATCTTGGGCATTGCTCCATTACTAGTCAAGCGTCCATAGCTCCGATAGAGATACCTCTAGTTTTCTCACAACATTGCTCTACTGCCAGTCAGGCGTCCATAGCCCCGGTAGAGATACTAGAATCACCCATTCAGTATTGATTTTTCTTTTCTTAGATAGTTCTCTTTTCTTTTTCTTTTTTTGAAGTTCCTTCATTTAATTCCTTCTCAATATATCAGATGTCCAACATCTGTACTGGGTTGAAAACTACCATGGACCTCATAACAGCATCCGAGGAATCAAAATTTTCACTCAAATCTTGCAACACCATCGTCCTAAGAAAAATATACCATTACAAAAGGAGATGTTTCTGATGATTTGTGACAGATTAAATCGTAGTTAGTGAAGATTGCTTACTTTACACCTTGTTCTCAATGACTTTCCACAACTCTCACTAACAATGGACATAAAACAATGAATTTAGAACAAAATCATCCAATCAAAAAACCTGAATAATATCTAAACCAACTTCTCTCCTAGTAACTAAAGTATACTTCAGATAACAACCCCCTTACTCAATTGAATAAAATGAAGGTCTGGGGTATGTGCAGGATCATCATGGAAAAAATAGGCCATTAAGTGGCAAAAAATTCAGAAAAATCAGAGTTAGGTAACTTGACGTAAAAATTTGAATAAGTTATCTATATTATTTCAAAAATATGTAAGAATAGAATCATAGCAAACACATATTTTCAAACTACTAGGCTTTTTTTAAATCTATTTGGTGAAAATTTAAAATTTCAATGTAGTAGTACTTAAATTTCAAGGAAAATATAAAGCAGGTAAATCATTCTAACCACCCAACCACAATAAAATGTGATAATATTTTTTTATAATATTTTAGAAATAAAAGGTAGAGGACTCATGTTCGATGTGATGGCTATTTTTTTATAATTTTTTCCATGTAAAATAATTAATATGATTTTTTATTACAACTTTTAAAATATATAAAACTTTTGTATGTCCTAATCACTACTAAATCTCTTGGTCAAAACATCATGAAATTCAATTTTTATTTTTTTCCTGTATAGTATGTGAAGCATAGAATGTGATACAGGTTTGAGATTCCAAAATGTGACACGAAATCTATAGATGTTTTTCAATCCCAAATCAAGACTTTAATCAGAATTAAATAGAAAATGAATAATAATTATTTATTAAATCTCAAAGTAAAGCACAATTTATATTAGTGGAAAGTATTGGAATCTCCTTTAAAAACCCTTTTATTTCCCATCAATTTTAGTAAAATGCCCAGCCACATACCCTACAAATACCCATCATATTGCAACTTTTTGGCCCATCATGATCCTGCACATACCCTCCCCACAAAAAAAAAACCATAGGAACAAAAAGCAAAAAAACACAAGGAAAAGACAAAACCAACGGAACATCAAACTATTTACATATATACAACCCAAGAAAATACCAGACCTTTTACGACCCAAAATAATGTTTGAGAAACTATCCATTGATAAGCAATGGAACAGGTCCTCCTATTAAACTACTTAGCCGGTAAGCATTTTCTCCTAGGATTTCAACAATTTGATAGGGACCCAACTAGAGCTTATCAAACTTTTCATGGTCACCCTTCTTTTCATTGGCTTTATCCCATAATAAGACAAGGTCTAATATCTTGAAAGCTTTGACTTTGGCTCTTTTGTCAAACCAACGTTTGATAATAGCCTGGTGCCTAAAGAATTGTTGCAAAGTAGCATCTCTCTGCTCTTCTAATTTCAGCAAGGTAGCTAACCTTACTTCAATCCTATCATCACTAGAGTAAAATTCCTGCATAAATTTTAGGATGTAGGTATTTGTAGGTGAATAGGGAACACAGGCTCTTGGCCATACACTAGATTAAATGGTGAAGTCCTCAACGTAGCCTTGTCCTATATTCCCATAACACAAATCCTAGGTATAGTCTCTAGAATTATAACAGTTTTTTGATTACTCCTAGGAGATTCTTATTAGTTGATTTTGCAACTCCATTTCCTTGCGGATAATAGTTTGAAGAATACTTTAAAACAGTCCTATGATCATAAGCCCATGAAATGAACTCGGCAGAAGAAAAGGAAAGGCCATTGTCACATACCAGTGCAAAGGGTACTCCAAACCTAGTTGTGATGCATTCAGTGAGGAACTTGATTACTACCTTCATTGTGCTATTATTGAAAGGTACAAATTTTGTCCATCTCATGCAGTAATCTTTAGCAATCAAAATGAATTTATGTCATGCAGAAGAATTTGGGTTAATTAGCCCAATAAAATCAAGTGCCCATTGGGAAAATGACCTTACCTCATAAAGAGGCTGCAATGGCATGGCTAGATGACGCTCTCTTGATGCAAAAGTTTGACATATATGACATGTCCTTACATGTTGGTGGGAATCCTTAAACACACATGGCCAATAATAACCAGATCTGAGGATCAGATGTGCTAAATAATCCATTGAACCATGACCCGTGCCATGTTTCCCATGAAATTCAGCAATTGCATGCTTAGTCTCTTGTTGATCAAGGCATTGTAGATAAACCTCCCTCAAAATTATTTTTTTATAACAACCCTCCTTTGAGCATATAATGGGAGATTTTCATTCTCAGTGCTCTCATCTGAGTTGCATTCATTCCCTCTACGCACCGATTATCGAGCATGCAATAAATATGTAACTGAGGGTAATTTCTAAGGTTTAGATTAGATCAATCAAATCAATATAAAAGACAAAAACCCAAAGACCTATCAAGTACAAAGGAATTTAAACAATAAACAGTCATACTTGTAAATCAAGTTCTCCATGATTACCTCCATAGTACCTTCTTACTTGCTGGATGATATTTTTCCCTCAAATTCATTGTGCGAGCAATTTGAAATGTCTAAGTCCTACACCAAGCTTTGAAGGATTTGCATAAATGTCCAAATGCCTATGCCTAAATGACTATGATTGATAATGCCTATGCCTAAACAATGCTAAGACTTGATTAAATAAAAATAATAAATGATATGGAAAGCCTAAGAGTGCAAGTGCGAAATTGTATAAAGTGAATGCGTGTAATCGAAAAGTGAGAGGAAAATGGAATTTTATGGAAAATGCCATTTTGAATGGATGGGTGAGATTAATTCATGACTAAGACCTAAAATGAAAGGTCCAGATTAAATCTGAGAATCCCTAATTAGGGTTAGGGAAAATTCATTAATTGAACGGTCAAGATAATATCTCAGATAATTGGATCGACAGTGGAGAATAAATGAGATAAACTAATTAGAAAATAAGGATTTTTGAAAATCAAGAAGATAAAGACTGCCTGATTTGTGAGATTCGAAAAATCAAGAAGATAAGAGTTGGATTGAAGATCAGATTTGGAAAATCAAGAATCTGCCCGATTACTTGATTTTTGGAAGATTAGTTACCATTTTGAATTAAATTAATTCAAAATATGGATTTTGTGAGACAATAAATAATCTTTTTCAGATTATTTACCAAAATGGACTAACAGTTAAGAAAGTGATGACATTTTAAACAATTTCATTTATTTAAAATGAGAGGAATATTAATTTAGCCAATTAAATAATTAAATTAAATTATTTAATTTAGCAAACAAGATTAATTAATTAAATAAATTAATCAATTTCTTTAATTAAAACAATTAATGACATATTAAATAAATAAATAAAACTTATTTATTTAATAATCAGGAAGAAATATATGACGAAGGGCAATTAAATAAGTTAAAAAAATTATTTAATTAAGGGAAGACTTAGACAATTAATGGTGTATTTAATAAATAAATAAAATTTACTTATTTAATAATCATGAAGAATACAAAGACATGAATTAATTAAATAATTATGAATTATTTAATCAATAGTCAAATATGGACCAAGGACATAATTAAATGTATTAATTATGCTAGGACGAAAATGGTAAAAATGAAGCTTGTAGGCCTAGGTCATTTTTAAGTGTCTACAAAATAATATTGGCATACCAAGAGTCGTTAGAAAAGGATTGTGTTGTGTACTGCTAATAAGTAATGTTTTTTACGAGCATCCACCATTGCTTTAGACATGCCTTGACATCGGAGAAGTTTCATAGGGTGAATCTCCAGATCAAACTCCTACAAAATAGTCATCCATTTCCCCCCTCATTCTCCCAACTCACTCTACATAAGTAGAGACTTCACAGCAGCATCAGGAACCACAACAATGATCTGACTTCAAAGGATATAATTCCTAAACTTCTTGACAACTCTAACCAATGCAAAAGATTGTTTCTCAAGAGGTGGGTACTTGACTTCAACATTCTTAAATGGAGAGCTCACGAAGGAAATTGGCCTTTTATCCCCCTCCTCTCTTCATTGTGTCAGAATAGCTTCACATGAGTGTTCAGAAGCAAAAGAATAAATATAAAATGGCTTCAAGTAGTCACGACTGGTGAGGACTGGCACCTCCGAAATGGATTACTTAACTTGAGAAAAAACAGCCTTTGCCTCATTACTCCATTCTATTCTAGCATCTTTCTTCATCATTTCGTTCAAAGGTTTAACAATTTCTGCAAAACCTATGATAAACTTCCTCACAAAGTTGATCTTTCTGAAGAAAGATCTCATCTCCTTCTTACTTCCTGACATGGTTAACTTTAGAATAGACTCAACTCGGTCTAGATATATCAATATCCCTCTTTCTAAGATTATGTGTCCCAAAATTTTCCCTTCAGAAACCTTGAACACACACTTTTTAGGATTCAGAGAAACACCATATTGGATACATCTTTTAAGAACTTTAGCCAAGTCTGCATCATGGTTTAGTCTATCTTTAGAGAATACTATTAGGTCATCCATATAAATAATGATGCACTTACCAATTAAATCTTTGAACGCTACATCCATTGCACGTTGAAAGGTTTCTCCAGTGTTTATCAAACCAAATGGCATCCTCCTATAAGCAAATGTTCCCCACTTAGTAGTGAAGGCTATCTTCATTATGTCTTCATAATTAATGATCACTTGATTGCACCCAGAATAACCATCTAGGAACGACATCATTTGTGACCCATTGACAGTTTGCAAGACCTCATCCAGAGAAGGGAGTGGGTAGTTGTCTTTTTCTGAAGCTCTATTCAGATTCTTGAAATCTACACATAGCCTGATCTCCCCATTCTTTTTATGAACTGGAACCAAGTTAGCCACCAATGTTGAATGTCGTACATGGAAGATTATTCTTGCAGAAAGAAATTTCTAAACTTCCTTAAAGATCAGTGGTTCAATTAGGGCATTGATAGGATGTTGTTTCTACCGAAATGGTCTAGCTTTAGGCTTCAAAGGAATAGTATGAGTTATCACAGAAGTATCAAATATTTTTAGATCTTCATACCCCCAAGCTATTGCAGCAATATCTTTCTTCAGTGCCCTCAATATATCTTCTCTAATTGCTTCAGGGCAGGCTTTCCCTATGTAAACATTCCTTTCAAGGCCAGAGTTAGCTAAGTTAACAATTTCATATTCACCTCCCTTATCTTCGGTTAATATCTTTTCCCAAGCCCTTGGATCTAAATCAAAAAAAAAATCGAAGGCCACCATTCCCTTGGGAATGTTATTAATTTTTAAGTTGAGGACACATTATGTATCACAGTCTTCGAGGTTCCATTCTCCTTGATCCTTGTCGGACTCATCGATGATCTATCCTTTGAAAACATCTAAGCTTGCTAGAAAAGAAAGGATATGTTGATCATCATCAAAGATTTGAAAGTTCCTAATATTATCAGGGATAACCAGGGTGGATATCAATTCTACTGAGAATCTCTTGAGCTTGGAGCCTTGCATGGGCTCTAGGGTACTTGCAACAATGGCTGATGAATCAACTATTTGATTCTCCTCTCTAGGGATTAAACTAATCCCAAAAGCATCAAATTCTTCAACCAGGTTCCACACCCGATTTCTATAAGCTGCCAGCATTTTATTGTGACATGTGTATTGGCTGCGTACTTGCTTGATAATCACTTTTGAATCTCCTTTAACCATCAAGGCAGTAACTTTCTTCTGATGTGTGAACATCAGTCTCTGCGCTAATGCTTCATATTCTACTATATTGTTAGTGCATCCAAACTGTAACATGTAAGAAGCAAAAAATGTTTTCCCTTTTGGGTTGGTTAACTCAATTCCAGCACCACACCCTGTTTTAGATTTGGATCCATCAAACATGAGGGTCCATAGCTGATTATGAGCTGGGGTTGATCTCTTTGAGCTTGTTGTGGGTACTTGGATTAGATGAACCATAGGTGGGGCCACTTGATCTTTTGCATCAAATATTGGGAATGGGTGTTCAATAGGTTCATCATGTGCAATATCCAATTCCTGCTCAGATATATCATGTAATCATAGGATATCTTTCTGACATATCTGTATCTTTGATTAACCCCTTGGGTTTTGGTATACTTGTGAGTGCAAGGGTATCAAACAAACCCTGGGGTTGTTCAACATAACTATGTTGGTCTAGTATTATGACCGGGGTAAGTTTAGTTTGAGGAGGGACTTCCTCTGAAGGTATATTATCCTTGGTTAACATTATTGCATTTTTGGCTTCAAATGAGAAGTGATCTGAAATAGTCTCAAGGTGACTTGGGCTAGTTTCTTCAGCTTGGAAAACATGATTTAGAACATTGATGCAGGGTTGGCAGGTCGATTCTGAATGATTTCAGTAGTGCACCCTACACCAATTTGGGAGTAGAAGACTCCACAAATCGATATCTTCCCCTAAGACCAGTTGATCTTGTTGCAGCTTCCTGATCAATACATGTTGGTTTACACTAATCATAGGATCAGGGAATTCTTGCATTGAATAATCATTAGAATCAAGAACCGAAAGAGTCAGAATTTCCTCTCTTTTATAAACCCTTATCTTAGTTTCAAAATAAGCTACCTCGTTGGGACAGTCATACTCAGTGATGATATGTTTGAGGTGAGGTTCACTCTCAATCCTAATCTGCATAGGAATTCCCCTCCATGGTAGCCACATATGTAAAAATTTGAGGGAGAGATATCCCCCTATACTCTTTATTAGATCTCTGCTCAAAAGCATACCGTAAGTCTCAGGAATGTTTACTACCTGAATATCCATATTGGTTTGAATCCTAGGGTCAGACCCTACTTGTACATGTATATTTCTCAATTCTCCAACTACATTAACCTCTATTTTATCAAGTTGGATGACCTTGTTGTTTGTTTGGACAGGATTCAATCCCAATTTCTTGCATGCAGAAAATGGCATAACATTGCTAGAAGCCCCTGAATCTAGCAGAAAATTGTGCAGATTCTTCCCACTGATTCTCAAACTGAAAAGAAATGGTGGGGTCCCTACCTTGTTTCTGAATAAAGTTGCGTTCATGTCTATAGCAGGTTCCACCTTGGTTTTCCCTTTTGATTTATCAGCTTCTTCCAAAGCTTTCAACACTATATCTCATTAGGAAGGGCACCATTTTAGGATGTCAAAGTATGATAAAGAGGTTTTCTATTTTTGCATCTCAAAAACAATATCAAATTTTGTGTTATAACTTGCATTATATTTGAAAACACTAGATGAATTACCTTTGCTAGGGAAGTCAGGCGAACCCTTCAGTGGAGGAGGGTTGTTATCATCACTCTGATTCGTAGGCACCATGTGGTTAGGTGGTGTTGATGTAGTGAACAGACCCTTATTCTGGTTTCTTAGGAAGTGTCCTCCCTTTGTTTGAAAGGCTTGGGCATCATACACATCTTGCTCTGGTTCATTCTCATTTTGCATTGGGAATGAAGGTTCTTCTTCAAAGAGGTCATAAGCCATTGTTGTATCCACTAAGCCACCTCCTTTATTTGAGTTCCCTTGGAACATTTGGGCATTTGCATGTGCCATCTTCACAACCTTCTCCATTTTAGGACAGTTCACCTTGAAATGAGTTGTAGTATCATGCAGCATGCACCAGTTAGTCATAAAATTGAGGTCAGCCACATTTGCAGTATGTGGCCTATCCTCATTAGCTTGATAATTGTGAGAAACCCCACCATTGTTTGGCCTTGTGTTCCATTATCTGTTGTTATTAGGCCTCCGGTTATATCCTCTATTCTGATTTTGATAGCCTTGGTTAGGGAAGTTTTGGCATTGATAATTCCTTTGGCTATGATTGTTGTTGTTGTGATAATTACCCTGATTATTATTATTTTAATTAGGGTAATTACCTTGATTAGCATAATTACCTTGGTTCCGAGAGGGGTTCAGTTTAAGCTGAGCCATGTCATTTGTGACTTGAGACAGAGTTTTTTTAGGGTCTCCACCTCGTTTGTGAGTTGAATTGTCCTTTCACTCTCAACATTCTTAGCAACAGGTGGCTAACCGACAGGATTTGGTATTCCAGCTTGATTATGATGACCATGTGGACTGTGATGACCCTGTGATTATTGAGTGAAGTTAGGAGCTCCATTAGCAAAGAATGGAACAAGAGATTGAGTCTACAACTCAAACATAGGTCCATAATGAGAAGGAGACATCCCTAGGACAATATTGAATAAAGGGGTTGGGTTAGGCATCTAATACCCCATAGAAGAAAACCTCCTCCCAAGTTCCCTTGTTGAGAGCTAGTTTGTTGTTGCAGCTTGATGGCTAGATGATAAACTTTAGACAGAGAATCAATATTTGTCAGCTGATAAGTCCTTTGTAGGAACAAGCTAAGCAAAGGGTCTATAACTCTAAAATATGCCTGAATGGCACTATTCTCAGCAACTAGATAGGGATCCTACAATCTCCTATACATTCGTTGAAACCTTGTATTAAACAAGGGCAGTGATTCATATGGCTCCTTCCTAATGGTAGCAAATTGATGGAACAAAATGGTTGGATCCACATAAACTCTAAACTGATTGATGAAAGCATTCTCCATATCTGTCTAGCTCATAATAGAACCTTGTGGAAGATTTAGGTACCAGTTGTACGCCATATCCCCTAAGGAATAAGGGAACAACCTACAAACCACATCATGGTGATCTATCTAGGCTCTGGTACAAGCATCCTTAAAGGCTTGTATGTGCTCCTCAACACTCCTTAATTCACCATGAATGTATTTGGGATAGAATCTATCAAGATTCTTAGGCATATCATGAAAGCCTCTAGGAATAGTCCCCAATGGAGAGGGATTATTCACAAAAAATGCCATTGGTGGCGGTGGTGGAGGTTGAGCCAGCTGTTGGATGGGTTGAACCAGTTGTAATGGAAATTGAGGTGGATTTGGTGGTGGATTCACAGGTATCAACTGGTGTATTGGTGAAAATCCTAGTGGAGTGAGTGGAGCTGACAAGGGTGGTAGAATGGTTGCCCTGTAAATCTTGTGTCTCGTTAGGGTCTCGAGTTCTATCAAAGATGGTGGTTTTTCAGTTGATTGAAGAACTCTATGGGACCTCTCTGGTGAGAAAGACCCAATGTTATCCAGTTTTCTCTTCTGGCCCTCCTTCTAGTGCCAATTCTGTTGAGGTGCCAAGTTGATCCACAACATGCAAGTAAGATAAAAGTAAAAGTATCTCATCTTTCCTAAAAGAGACAATCAATAATCAAATTGATCACCTCCCAAGGTCCTTGATGTTGGTTCACAACATTGTTTTTTCACGAAGTGGTCAATATGGTTGTAATATTCAAGGGGCCTGCTGGTTTTAAGCTTCTACATTGTTGAAAGATCAAACATCTATCTAAACCTACTTTAATCGGGGGTTTTAAAGAAATAGAAAAAGATAGATCAAGGTTTTCAAACTGAAAAGAATGTTGATTCATTCAACTAATCAGACTTGTTACCTTCCAAGGAATTCCTAAACTAGAATTGTAAAATAAAATAAACCTGTAATTGATACAAAGTTTTATTCCTTCACAGTGAAAACTTTAATAGTAGATTGCAAATCATCATTTATACAAAACATAAGATAAAATTTCATTCCTTGAAATATTTTCAAATCAAATGATTAACCCAAAATGAATACCATTCTAGAGCATAATATAAAGTAGGTTTAAGTCTAGCTGCGTCTACTGTCAATGAAATAGATAAGCAACATTTACAAATTTGGCAAGATCACTAGTGTACAGAAACCCATGTCTTCAAATTATCTCCATCTATGCTAAGAAAATCAGGAAGATACATCACCTCCTCCTCCTGCAAGAACACAATGTCTTGAGTTGTATTGAATCACCAAAGATAGCAACAACTCGTGTCTTTTTGTATTACAACGATTGCTTAGAATAAAATAACTTATAACTCCTACTCTACTTTTTGATTTTCTCTACCCTCTGAATCCCCCAGCTTTCTAACTAATCTGCTAACTTTTTTCTAACCTTTTCTAACCTTTCTAACCCTTACAAAAGAGGAAAAACACCATATTTATAAAACCCACCAGATGTGTCAGCCCAGTTAGGGTTTACAATAAGTCGGTCACAGAATAAGTCGGCCCCAAAAGAATTCAAAACAAAGTCAAATGTGCATTAAATGCACAAGCACCAACCAGATCGGCCTATGATCTCCAACATAACTTGGACCAAAATGTGTGAAGAAGAGACAAAGTGAAATAATGAGTAAGCATGACTTTCAATGCAACTTTGCATTAACTGCTTCCCCCACTTCACCCATACCTTGCTCCATTTTGGCCTTCCTCACCAAGAATGTCGTCTGTAAGCAATCCGCAAGTGGCATAGGCGAAACCCTAGTTCACCATTTAATAGCATTAATATTATTCTTCAGCTGCGCCATCGTATTGTTCCAGTCTCTCTTGTTGGATTGATATTCATTAATGATTGCATTGCAGGTCGCTGCATCATCCAGCTGGTGCCCAATTATTGTATCCCATGATAGCCTTAGTCCTTTGTAGTAGGGTGTTCATATTTGTATCTAAAACCTCAAACTAGACTAACATCATCTTGCCCTCAGGAATCCTACTCTTTTCATCTAGCCTCATTTTTTTTTCTACTTCAGAGATGGATGATCCCTTTATGTCCTTTGGCCTCCCCATCCACCATCGTATTTCCAGACTCAACCTACATTCATCAAACACCAATGTGAGAATCCAAATGTTGACAACATTTTCATCCAAGTGTTAGCTTAAAATCATGATAAAACCATTAAATTAGCCATTAAGCATCAACACTGTGAAGTTCAGGATTTCAAGTTAACTGGGGAAAAATAATCTGGAAAGAAATTCAAAAAAAATTGAACTAGGAAAATTCTCCCAATGAAGCACCAATGTCAACAATGGATCATCAAAATGAAAACAAGCAGCATACAACAGTGAAATTCATCAAGCTAAAGCAAGATATGTTTAAGCATTCATCATTAGATTCATCAATTTTATCCATTTTCTTAAATTCCACAAAGCATAGCAGAGAATTCAAAACAAATCCAGCCAGACCAGAATTCCGCAAATGACCCAAAACTTCACACTTCAAAAAACTGAAGGAAATCGGGAAAATCTGGCCAGAACGGAGAATCCCAAAGCAGGCATAAGGTTCACCAATAAATCATTCAAATGAAGAAGGAATGCATATAACATTGTGAAATCCATCAAAATAAGCATGGAATATCAAGCATTCATCACCTAAATCATTCTTGTGTCAACAATTTCTTATCACTTGAAGCTTGGCAAAAAATTCAGAAAAAATCCGGCCAGACCAAAATTTCGTGGATGACCCAAAACTCTGAAATCAGAGCACACTTCCAAGAAGATGAAAGAATCCGGGAAAATCTAGAGACATGGAAATTTCACGGAGTCTTTGGAATCCTGAAAAACCTTCATCACACTTGACTTTTCATGAAGTGATTGAAACTCAATGAATGTTGAATCTCTTGAGATCGACTCGAATCTAATTCATGATTTCTATTTATCCCTTTGGATCCACACTATTTGAGGAGTCAAATAATGAAAGTGCATGACAAACTAGTGATGCCCTAGATTCAACTGCTAAGACCTCCGCCATGAACAATAGGGGCAAGCTTAGATTACCTAGATGGAACTCGGATACACTTGACAAGGTTCGCAGTGGGTTTGCAATGAATAATGGACCATTCTTGAGCAAGCTTTGATTAATACAATAAAGGAAAAACTCACCAACCAACTCAGAGCACGTCAAATTGAACTAGGCTTTGTAAAACCCCACAGGAATCAAACTGAGGCATTGACAAACAAGGCAAGGCATGGAAACCATTCGGGAAAACACATTGGCAAGAGATCCACCTAGGCGGAGAGAGTTAAGAAACTCACAGTGATTGGTAAGTCTCAACGACCCAAAATTCAGAAACCCGACGGCGAACTGGAATCCAGAAAAATCCGGCCCAGGCGGAATTCCGTGAAGATCCTGAAACTCCGAACTTCCAACATTGAAATTACTTTGTCGGGTTTACGATGGAATCCAGGAAAATCCAGATGGGTTGGAAAATCCCAAAATAGGGTGAAAACCTAAAATTTTCCTTAAAACTTAAGTTTTCAACATGCAACATGGGGGAACAACTTGGATGGGCGAGATGAACAACTAAGGACCTTGAAAGCAATCAAAGCAATAAAATCCACAGGCCCAAAAGATGTCAGAATTTAGAGAAAAAGAGGGGGGGAAGGGGTCCCATTTTAATCAAATTTAAAATGGGGTGGTTATGCAAGGCATAATAGGTCAGCTAATTGAAGAAAGATAAGCCACCTGATTATAATGAATAGTGATTAGTTCTAGGATTTCATGGTTGTTAGCAAAGAGACTTTTAAGAAATTTTAGTTGAACTTAGATACAATTTTTATAGTTTGATACAAGTTTTTATTTTTATGTTATCAAGTTTGGACCTATCTAATAAGGTTAATGATGAATGATCAATCTGTATGCTAGTGATTTTTTGTGCCTAAATTTTTTCTATTTAATGACAATCAATCGAGGAAACTAGATTTAAGATTATCTCTTTGGGTTATCTATGAATGAAGTTATTGTTATGTCTATTTGATCTGTGTTTAATGATGAGTGAATGATATATTTTTAAGTAAAGTTTAGTGAATGGTGATGGTATTGAATTAGCACTATGTATGTATGTAGTTGTATGGTTTATTATGTGGATTGTATCTTGTTGTAGTTGTGGTTAGGTGAATGGGCAGTCATTATTGATACGCATGTCTAGATATTAAGAACTTTCATTGATGTTCTTCTATTTTAAGGCTCTGATCTATCTTTTTATCTTTATTTAAACCCCCCAAAACATAGAGTAGTTGATTTCATGCAGTTATGTTCCTTATTACTAGCAAAGGCCCCTTGCACATTACAATTATATTGGCCATTGAGGGACATGAGCATAATTGAGAACCAATTACTAGGACCTTGGGAGTTAGATTACCATGTGTTGTCTTTCTTTTTCAGGAGAAATAGGATAGTAATATTTTGCTTAATGTTGTTGTGTTGTTTTGATTCTCAACAAGACCTAATGAAAATGCAATACAAGATAGATCTAGGACTATAATGCACTCCAAATCATAATAAAGGTGTTCTAAATGTAGGTTCACCAAAATGATTTTTCAAAAATTGTCACTCAATAGTTTAGGACATAGAACAACAAGCTTTCTCCAAATATCATTCAACGAAACCCTAGAGATCTCAATCCAAGGATGGAATGGGGGAAAGAGATATGCAATAAGGTGTCATAGGGTGTGATTAAGGACTAAAAGAGGGTTCACCACCAAGCTAGGGCTTGGAAAGATAAGAAATGAATGTAACATGCAAAGTACCATGTAAAACCTAACTATATGACCTACGAAATGAAACTGAAATGCAGAATAAAAGACTGAGAAAGTGCAGAGGTGTACCTAGAAGAATTATGAGGTAAAAAAAATAAAAACCCTGAAATCCTACTGTTTAATGCCCACTGGGACTCATACACCAGTTTGGGTGATTTGGTCCTAGACTAGGGTTTCTATGCCAAAACTGGAATCGTGTAGTGGTTGATCTGAATTCATTGAAATTTAGAAAATGTTCCATATTGGGAATCATATGCCACAAGTGGTGTATCAGTCTAACTATGGTTTTTCAGAGGGTCAAGACCTAAATCTACTCTCCTACCTTTGCTCTTCCTTCCACACTTTATTTCTGGGTTTGAAACCCTAATTTGCAACCTGTAGGTGAATTTTCATGAAGATAGCAACCTTGTGACAACTTGATAACTTTATTCAACCTTGCAACCTAGTATTCAAAGGATCTCCAAGTCACAAGACACCTAGATCTACAATCACAAATGTAAAGAGAGAAAAAAAATTGTTGATTGTTATGAAATTGAGGTTTTCCTTGGTCAAACCTTGTGATGAAACAATCAAATATGAAACATGAACAATGATACCTTGGATGATGTCTTGATATTTCAATCAACCATCTAACTTCGAGTGGCCATGTAGAATGTAGATCTTGATCTTGAATTAGAAATGAAATAATGCTTACAAATGGATCTTCAATGCTACATCACAACACTAGCTCAATAACATGCTTGATGCATTATGATCTTGATATGATGATGGATCTTGAATTGCGGCAACAAATGATGAAGAATTTTTCCCTTGAATGCCTTAGAAATGTTCTTGTAAACTCTCTTGATACTCTTATGAAGTCTTGGAATGCTTAACTCTTGATGGCTTATGTTGATATCATGAAGGCTTAGTGAAATAATGATTTGAGACCTTGTTTATATAGGAAATCCATCTAATTTCCTATTTATTAGATCCTAGAAGCCAGCGTTCATTAAATTTGAACTTAAAACCTTGATTTCCTGCTCAAAACCCTAAAAAGGGGCGAAATGGGACTCATACGCCACTTGTGGTGTATAGGTCCCATCTAGATTAGACTAATACGCCCAAGGTGGTGTATGGGTCCCATAGGCCTTTTTAGTTGGAGGAAATGTCAGGGAGTTGAGAAATTAAGTATATTTATTGAGCTTGTCAGGATTTTGGTTGAAATAAGCCTTGGGATGTATAATATAGGGTCTTAGGGGCCTATTAATGATGATATGGAGGTCATAAATGCAAGAAGGCCCAAAACTAGATGTGAAGGTGTAAATAAATACACTTTACAACATTAAATTAAGCAAAAATTAGATTTATTTAGCTTAAAAGGGCCCTAAATCCAATGTGAATGTGTAAAACACATTACAACACTATCTATCAAGGCGACATTAGGTCCATTTTAATGTTAGTCATTCCCAAATTAAGTGTGAAAATGTAAACGACGACATTTTTCTACACTACAGATTTTAGCTAATTTGTTTAGAATCAATGGTGTCATGATTTGTGACATCTACTTCAACTACAATAAAATAAAATATACTAGGTAGACTATAGGACCTTAACTAGCATGTTTTATAGTGGTATACCCTAGCGATATAGCTAGAGGTGAAGAACGCATCCATCAATAACATTAATAATTAAAAAATGAAGACAATCTAACACAAAAAATTAATAAATAGTGAAGCTTAGGCTAGCCTAGGTGGGCCCTTAAGCTTTGAAAAAACAAAACCACCAAATTATCCAGCTTCAATCTTGAACATGCCTCTCATAGATTTGTAGTTGTATTTATCTTTTTCAAAATGATGAATAACTTTTATGGAGGGGGTATATATTTAATATACAAATAAAAAACTTCATCATTTTATAAATATTCTTCTAAGTAAAAAGTGAAGGCCAGTAAATTGAAGTAAACAAAATATTTGAAAAGCATTTCATTATAAGAAGAATTAATTTTCATATTAATTTATCATGCAACCTCACAATATTATGATTCATACAATAGTATTCAATGCCATTCAAGATATGGATAGAATTAAAAAGTTTGATGGAACCAAAATGCCTCTCATAAAATTTGATGGAACCAAGAACATGCCTCATAAAATTTGATGGGACGAGAAACATGCCTCTCATAAAATTTGATGGAAACACTCTGAACTTTTTCGTAAAGAAGCAATTCCATTGTTGTAAGAAATGTTGCTAACAATCTCATTCTCATTTTACTTTCCCGTGATAAAGACTTAGTAGACAAGATACGCGATTTGGTCAAATGGTGGTCATTAATAGCTGAAAAGCAATAGGGAAAATTAATAATTTTGGTTGTTGCGGTAGAACCTAATTAGTTCTATGAGACAATAACAATAATGGGATGCCTATCTTTTAAATATATTCGAGTACTTCTAGAGAGTTCCATAGGGATTTTAAAACAAAATAAAATAAATTGCTAAACGATAATTTTTTAATTTAAAATTAATATGATTTTTAGAAAAGTTATTATTTATTATTTTTTAATATTTTTATTGTGTTTATATTTTATAAAATGTAGTAAGTATTTTATATTTATATATTATTGTCTAATAATTTCATTTATGAATATTAATATATATTTTAAATTTTGATGTTTTTATATGTTAATAATATATATTGATTTTAAATCATTTTTTCTCATTATTAAGACATCAAATATTTATCCTTTCTATTTCTATTATAGCACATAAATCTCATAACATAATAACTAGTTTAAAACTTGAAAATAACTAATAGATACTTATCTTAACAATTCAAACTTCAATCTAAGTGGTATAATATTCTTAGCTCATTGTGACAACCTTAGTAATGTCAGACCAACTTGCTTTATCCTCATTAAAATGTACATACCATCCCCACTACTTTTTTTAATATGTCATGTATTTATGTATACCAAAGATCACTCATCAATAGTTTGAAAGTTATATTGTCTTGTACATAGTTTGAAAGTCATATTGTTATGTAAACTATTATTGTGATAACATTCAATGCTTTGGTAAATCGATACTACCAAAACTTTTCTTTATCCTCAATGAAATTTCAAGTGAGAATCCAAATTTTTGCTTTGTAAAATTTAACAATCACTTTTCTAGTTAGTTAGATGATCTTGACACATACAAGATACTTCAAATCTCTAACTTTTATTATAAAGTTGATTTAGAATAATAATTTTATAGTTAAAACAATTTTTGGTTCTTAGAGTGTGGGAAAATGTTGTTTTCATTGATAGTTTGTTGATATAATTACATAGAGCACCCTTGGAATCATTTAGGCATCATGCACCCCTAGGAACTAATATTAACATATTATTAAATCTTTCAACTTGAAATAAATAACTAAATTAATGATGGATTCAAAACCCTACAATATGTAATACTATGTGCTAGGAAATGATGAAATTTACAATATTCATCATATTAAGTCCTTCAACCTGCAATAATTCCTCTATAACATTTTTAACCTACAATAAATGAAAGAAGAGTGAACCTTGCAACTTCCTCTAACTTCTCTTTGAGAAAACCCTCTAGTAAGGTGTTATGAGAAAGCATGAGGGAAAGTAGGAGATAAACATCAACAAGAGCCATGCAGTTAGATTTAGCTATAATATTAAGTTATGTTTACTCAAAGTTAATCATTTAAATATTGTCACCCTTATCCTTGAGTAATTTAAATATTTACTTAAAACATACAAGTCTTTAACAATATTTAATCATTAGGGCACACAATTTCAAACTCAACATGTAAAATTCCTTCCTAATGCAAGTGAACTCTAATATGGGCACATGGATTGGGAACTAAAACATGAAAAAAGGAATGGGTCATGAAAAATGAGGCTCCATTCATGTTTGACTCTACAAGCTCCTAAATTCATGCAATTTGGGTGCTTAAATTGTTAAATATTGATTGTTGATAAGTTTTGAATACTCTACAAGGGTAAGGCATGAATTTGAGAGAGAAGGATATTAAAATTATAACTGACTTTTGTGAAACATAAAAAGACAAAAAATAAGGAAACACAAATAATTACCTTTTGTTGAGGCCGATAACTTCTCAACCCAAAACAATCTTGCGTTAGATATCTAACGTAAGAAAAAGAGATATGAGCATCCACTCACATAATTCCTAATATAATTTCAAGCCCCAAAATAATACTTTTTATGTTATTGAAATCAACCATGTAGCATCTTCATCTAATGTTTTCTTCCATTTTACCAAATATTCAAGATATTATATATCTCTAATCTACTTAATCACCTTGTATTGTAGCAACTTTTTTAATTTTTTCTTTGAATTATTATAGAAGGTTCCCTCTCCAAATCCATAGCTTATTCTTCACTTTTTCTTTCATCCTCCTCTCCATGGTAAACATGTGAATCAACAAAATTTAAAATAAGAGATTGTTGGTGTAATTAAATGTCTTGTACCTTGTCCTAGGTCATGATTACACCTTAGTTAAATTTAATTAGGGACCACATAGGAGGTTGTTGGAGATTTTCCACTTTTGGTGGACTTGACATGTCATTACCTCATCACTTCCACCTTTTATGGACACATCATGTGATTATCTCTCCACCTTTTGTGGGTGATCCACCTTTTGTGGTGATTATCACATTATCACCTTTCCACTTTAGGTGGAGTGATAACTTTTCATAGTTGTCTCATGTCATAAGATTACAAAACTTGTCATAATATTATGCCCTTCTATGTTCTCACCTTGGCTATATAACCAAGGGGTCTCCTATGTATTTTTTTACTACTCATTACATTCTATTCTATTGACAGAATACATTTTATTCTTGTCATCTTGTTTCTATCTCTCTTATGCTTGTGCTTTCTATTAGGCCTCTA
Organism: Sequoia sempervirens; assembly: GCA_007258455.2. Lineage (NCBI taxonomy): Eukaryota > Viridiplantae > Streptophyta > Pinopsida > Cupressales > Cupressaceae > Sequoia > Sequoia sempervirens. Next base: position 64,962 of record VDFB02123998.1, on the reverse strand, counting down.
GATCTTGGGTGGCTACCTTCATAGCCAATTCTTACATGGTATCAGAGCTTTTAGAGTGCCTTTAGTTAGTCATTTGGAGAGATTCTTGGAGGGTTCCATTTTTGGCCTTGTGTTGTAGGTGCATTTTGGGAGCTTGTTGCATTAGATCTTAGCTTGCCATTGTGTCCGAAGTGTCTGAGATAGTCAGATTTTCCTTTTGTTTCGTCTTAGTTGGACATTGGAGGCCAAATCTACAAAGGTGGTTGTCAAATCCAGGAGGTAGCTGCCACTTTAGAGCATTTTCAGCCAAAGAGGATACTACCATTGCATTCAAAAGGGCCAAAAACCCCTAAATCTACTGTCAAATCGTTGAATTTGGACAAAGTTTCTCTCGAAGGCAAAAAAATTTAGCAGGCAGGTCGTATGGCCCTACCTACACAGGTATGATTTTATTAAAAATAATTTTTATATTTTATATTTGCAAAAAAAATTTCTAAAAAATCTTTAATTTTTTTTTAAAAAGATAAAATCATGCATTTTCTATATAATAAAATTTATATTAAAAAAAAACATTTTAGACTTGCAGAAGGTACGACGTACCCTGCGCAGACTGTAGGGTACCCCGTACCCTCTGCAGGGTCTGCAGTGGCCGACAGACGATACCGCTGACTACCATGGCTCTGCCGTGACAGGCGACGGGGCCCCTGTCGGCCCCTGCAGCCTACAGCCAACGGCTGACAGAGCTGCGTCCCTGCCGACCGGTATGACTTTTTAAAAAAAAATTAAAACTAAAACTTTTTATTATTATTTTTTTAAAAAGTTTTTTTTTAAATAAAACTTTTAATAATTTTTTTTATTAAGTTTTTTAAAATAAAAATAAAACTTGTTATGTTCTTTTCGTTATTATTTTAATAAAGTTTTTTTAGATAAAAAATATATTTTCTTTATTAAATTTTTAATAAAGTTTTTTTCTAAAATAAAACAAATGTTTTTGCTTTATTTTTAATAAAGTTTTTTATCAAAAAAAATTAATTTTCTTTATTATTTTAAAAAAGTATTTGAATAAATAATGTTTCTAAATTAAACTTTTAATTAAGTTTTTTTAAAAACATATCATGTTCTAATAAGCAAACCTGGGAAAATAATTTTTCCTTCCGATCGAGCCTTGTCTTGGACCATTTGTTTCTCTAGTCGGTAGTCAAATGGGGGCCAGTTGCTCCTATAGACATCCACCTGGAGGGCTTTCTTCACGGTCTTCTACTTCGAGGCACCTTTGGTTGGCTTCTTCATCAGCATTTCCAGATTTGCATCATATTGATTGTAGTTCTCCTCTTTCTAATGTTGTAATCACACTAAAATAAAGTGCCACAATCTACTATTTTAGTGTACTCTGTCATGTATTGTATGCTTCTTTGGATTGATCTATGTATCTAGTGTTAGTTCCTATATACTCAGCATATGCAGCGGCTGGTTACCCATGCATTTTCGTGAGATGGACTAATCACCATATAGACTCCTATTTTGGAAGCACTCTACCTGTCTTCAGAAGTTTGGTTCTACATCTAGAGATTTGGTGCATGGCTCCAGTGAGACTTGGATTGTACAAATTGTGCATGGCTCTAGTGAGACATGGATTGTACCAATCTGCTATTATTGAGCATTCAGTTGATGCTCATGCAGTTGTCTTCTTGGTTTTGACCTTATTCCTGTTGCAGTGTGGATTCTTCTATAGTTCTTCGTTGACAGATTTCGCAGTTACTCTTGAGTTGATAGATTCAGCTCAGTCACCAGTTATGTGGCATCTTTTGTAGTTGTACCTGATTCCTTCTATCAGTGCTTTGCATAGTTTGGCATTTCTTTTGCAACAACATTTGGAGGACTCATCATCATCCTTGGTCCACTCTACTTCAGCTTTCACATTGTTCTACATTCTCTCCTTCAGTTTAGATTGGGGACTCTTGACATTGTGACATTTGAGCAGTGACTCTCCATTGAGGGGGGGTTGCATGGACTATCTCTTATGGGGGGAATTTTTCCTCACTTGAGGTTTTATCCTTCCTAGAGAATGTTTCTTATGTATTGTTTCTCTCTTTTGGGGAGGAGTTTTGTCCCATGTGGTTTTCTCCTTTTCTCCACTTTAGGAGAGATTGCATTATTTGTACATGGGTACCTAACATGGCCTAGTTGTTGGGACCCATCTTGCATTGTTTGCATTTGTGTACATTCTCCCTAAGTTGCACTTAACAGGGGGTGTTGGTGTAATTAAATGTCTTGTACCTTGTCCTAGGTCATGATTACACCTTAGTTAAGTTTACTTAGGGACCACATAGGAGGTTGTTGGAGATTTTCCACTTTTGGTGGACTTGACATGTCATTACCTCATCACTTCCACCTTTTATGGACACATCATGTGATTATCTCTCCACCTTTTGTGGGTGATCCACCTTTTGTGGTGATTATCACATTATCACCTTTCCACTTTAGGTGGAGTGATAACTTTTCATAGTTGTCTCATGTCATAAGATTACGACACTTGTCATAATCTTATGCCCTTCTATGTTCTCACCTTGGCTATATAACCAAGGGGTCTCCTATGTATTTTTGTACTGCTCATTACATTCTATTCTATTGATAGAATACAGTTTATTCTTGTCATCTTGTTTCTATCTCTCTTATACTTGTGCTTTCTATTAGGCCTCTAGATCTTGGGTGGCTACCTTCATAGCCAATTCTTATAGAAGTATTCCTGTTGGTGTAATTAATATTTAATTACACTTTAGCATAAGTTTACTTAGGCATATTTAATTCCTAAGTTATAGGTTCTTATCTTTATCTTATTAAGCTATCTTGTTGCTCAAGATAAGATTAGGGTTGTGCATCTTTGCTTTTATAAAGAAAATTATCTCTTGCAATATTTTGTACTTCGAATATATCAATTTGTACATCTTTTGAAAATCTCTGCTTTTCCATTTTTCTCTTTTGTCAAAGGTGATTTTTCTAGTTTGCAATCAGATCTTGGTTTCTAACATGGTATCAGAGCCTTGATTTGCAACCCCTTCTCAGCTTTTTTCGGGGGAATACAGTGCAGAGCTCATTTGAGGTCCCTCAAGGGTTTCTTTCCTTGAGCATCTTTATGCAGCATCTTGGATCAGATTGGGGTTTTTCATTGGATTCAAAGTGCTGGAAAAAGTCAGAAATGACTTTTATTTCATTCATTTTCATCACTGTTTGCCAGATTTGTGAAGGTTTCAGGCTCGGTGATTTTTTTGATAGATTTGGGGGTCGCCTGATTTTTGGAGCACTCTGGGCCCAAACGGACCTCGTTGTTGGATTCGCAGTGCCCAAAAAACCCTATTTTGATATAAAATTCATCCAATTTGGACACAGTCATCTGGAGAGGCAAAAAAAAATTGCCCAGGGGCCGTACGGCCCCCAAGCATGACTCCTAAGGCACAAATTTCGAAAAAAAAAAAAAATATTAAAAAAATAAAATTTTCAACAAAGTTTTGGCACCACCCATTTTAATGGGATGTGCCACCTGGCGGCCACCAGGCGGCCGCTAGTGCACCACCGCCACCGGTGGCTCCCCCATGCAACGCCACCAGATTGGTCCGCCAGCCCCTGAGGGCTTAACTTGCTAGCTCCAGGTCTTATGGGCGACAAGAACCCAAGCCCTAGCCCCAGCTAGGATTTTAGCCCCACCCCTAGTCACATGGGTGATTAAGGGCCGCACCAAAGCTCCCTGGTCTGCCCATGCGACCAAGGGCCTTATATTTTTAGCCCCTTAGGGCTTCACATGGCCAAATTGGACATTTTTTTAGCACTTTCACGGAGACGAGCATAACTTTCACATACAGCGTCATTTTTTTGCAAACAAGATATCGCCGGAAAGCTATTTCCAAGCTCTATGCAATGGTGCAAGTTTTATTTTCTGGTTTTTCCTTTTTGATTCTTTTTTCTGCCTTGAAAGTCAGATGTTTCCTTTTTCACTTCGGGAGACATATCTTGTGACTCGCTTATCCATTTTTTCATGATTTTCACGGCGTTGGAAAGCTGGTTTAGGCCTCTATGTAGATCTGAGGTCATTTACATAATATGTTTACCTTATTTTATGCATGCATTCATTTTTGTTTCATGTGCTAGGTTTGCATTTTCGCTTATGTTTCTATAGTTTTGTAGTCTCTCCTTCTGCAATCATTTGGTATTGTAATAACGAATTGATATAAAATTCCATTAGGGGGGGTTCTTGCATCCATATTTCATATTGGTGACAACTCACATGAGTTTGTCTGGTTTCCTGTTGTTTCCCTTAGCTTCTTTCTTGCTTAGCTAGACACATCGTTGGTTTGCTTCGGTTCACACTTCAGTTGGGATTTTATGGTTCTTGATCTGCATTGGTTCAGATCTTTCTCATTTGAGGGCCATGTTTTTATGGTTAATGTTCCAAAATCTTGATGGTACTCATCCTATGGGAAGTTTTAGTTTTCGTTTGGCATTTGCTTCGAGAGACACAACTTCTAGATTTGTCATCATTATGGGTCCATTCATCCTTTCATCTACTGTTGCTTACATATTCCAGGGTTGATCGAGTATGTGAGTTTCCAGTGTTCCTTAGCATTGGGTTTGCTATTGCATTTGTGATTCTGATATGGTTATTTTCAAACAAAAGTATCTTTCCTTTCTTGTCGGATTTGGGGTTCCAGTGTTGCTTCATCAGAGTTCTTCCATTGCTTCTCCGCAGTAGTTCATCTCTCTAAGGGGGGTTCTCCCCACTGGGTTTTCTCTCTCTTTGCATTTGTACATGAGTACTTGATCAAGACTTGTTATCGGGACTCATATTTGCATAATAATCTGCTTCTCCCTAAGTTGCACTTATGGGGGGGTGTTGGTGTAATTAATATTTAATTACACTTAAGAATAAGTTTACTTAGGCATATTTAATTCCTAAGTTATAGGTTCTTATCTTTATCTTATTGAGCTATCTTGTTGCTCAAGATAAGATTAGGGTTATGCATCTTTGCTTTAATAAAGCAAATTATCTCTTGTAATATTTTGTACTTCGAATATATCAATTTGTACATCTTTTGCAAATCTCTACTTTTTCATTTTTCTCTTCTATGGAAGGTGATTTTTATGGTTTGCAATCAGATCTTGGTTTCTAACAATTCCCATAGTTCCAAATAATTCAATTTCACAAGAATTCGATGAAATTTTGAGCACCACCTTACAAGAAATATTTCAATTATAAAATGAAACAATAATAAATCTGTAATGACAAAAATTGTACTTCCTTCTTCGAGATAGGGAAATTTCTCATTTAATTTGGACCTACTTTAGCATTAATTACCCTTTAATTCATCATTAATAGGCCCCTAAGACCCTTTATTTCAAATCTTGGGGCTTATTTCAGCTAAAAACCTAACAAAATCATCAAAAACACTTAAAATTTTAACAACCCGCCCCAAAAGTCTAGGGTGGAACCCATACGCTAGGGCTCACATATGAGTCCAATTTGGGGATTCTTTAGGGTTTGAGTGGGAAAACCAAATTTTTAATTCAAATTTTTGGTTGATGTCGGCTTTTGAGATCTGAAAAACGGTAAATTATGTGTTAATGCCTATATAAGAAAGCTTCTAAGTCATTTTTCAATCTAAGCAAGCATTTTTAGAGCAATTTCAAGATCCAAGCATTCAAGAATCTTCAAGAATTCTTCTACAAGTGCATTCAAGTTTCAAAAGAAAGGAAAGTTGAAGTCTTGGAGCACATTAAAGTGTTTTTGTAGGTCTTCAAGCTCACTTTCATTCAAGATCTAGCATTTTCAAGGGTTGATCATGGTTGTCTATGGTGAATCATGATGGATTCTAGGTTGGGGAGATCCAACTAGCCATCAAGCCAAGCCTAATGACTTGTTTCCTATGTGATTCCATCCTCCATTATCAGTCTACATTCATCCTAAGGAAGGTACAAGCATTATTAGTGCTCAATTTGGGTGATTAGAGATCTCACTTTGAAGTGAGTTATTCATCATTCAAGCTTCATTCATGCATCTCATTCTTGCACATTAGAATAGGGTTGCATTGTATTTCAGATTTCCTAATCTAAGACACACTTAAGGTTAGGGTTTATGTTCACATTCACATTCAAGTTTCATTATTTCTATCAAGGTTTAATGACCAAACTAGGGGTTTGACTGAGGAAAACCCCCATAATCAAATCAAGTCTATATTTTTTTTTGTAGGAATTTTTCGTAGCTTCGGATCCAAAAATCAGTTTGGAAGGAAAGAGAAGAGATTAGAGAACAGATCTGAACTTTGAATTCCAAAAAAATAAATATGAGACAAATATGCCAAAAGTGGCGTATGATTCCCACTACAATTTTTTTTCCAGATCCTTGTAGTTTTAGATACCCTTTTTCTAGAAACTAGTTCCTGCACAGAAACCCACATCTGCGACTGATACACCTAGACTACCATATGAGTCCCAGTAGGTCAAAATTTTAGGATTTTTCAGTGTTTCAAAGCTCATTCCAGTCTTCTACAAATTTCTAGGTGCACAAATTTCATCTTGCAGCTTTCAGTTAAATGTTCCACGTGAATTTTTAGGTCATTTAGTTAAAGATTGCATCATATTAGGATAACTAAGCATTACATCTTTCATTTTATTTGTTTTTCCAAGTCCTAGCTTGGTGGTCAACCCATCGTTAGTTTATAATCAGCCCCTAGAACAATCCTATTGCAAAATCTCTTTTTCCTTTGCATTGAGGTCTCTAGGGTTTCCCTTCAATGAAATAAGTGGAAAGTGGGTTTTTCTCTGTCTTAAACAATACGAAAGCATCTCATCCATTTTTAGTTATTTGAAAATCCTATTCTTGCAACTTCTCCGCACTCCATTGATTTGAAATATTTTTATAAATTTCAAATTGCAATATCCTATTACATACTTATTCAACTAAGTTAAATATTTCCAATATGTAGTGTTATAAAATTTACTCTACATTTTCACACTATGTTTGGGTCCCTTAATTAAATTAGACTTAATTAAGCCTCTAATTGGCCCAATTATGCATTTAAAATTCTATTTAATCTCATTTTCCAAAAGGGAAACTTGTATTAAACAATTGCAAGCATTAAATTTAAATTGCATTGAAATTGGTGTTTCTTGGATTGAGGTCCTAGGATCCATTCGCCCAAGGGAGGATGGGTTCCCCTTAAGTTTAGAACCCCAATTTTTAATATGTTTTTGGCAACATTTTTATGATTCAAATTTAATTTGCAATTTTTGGCCTTTGATGTTTAATTTTTAGGAAATTAGAAAATTACCTATAAATACAAGGTCTTTTATCAAATTCAAATCCTAAGAAATCTAGATTTTATATGCAAGCATTCCTAAAGAAAAGATTATTCTCAAAGGTGTTCAAGAGATAATTTATCAGTCATTTGTTAAAACATTCAAGATCTCAAGCATCATGTCAAAGTTATCATCATTCATGCATGTTTTTGGAGCTAACATTGTGATGTAGGTTTCAAGCATTTAAGTCAAAATTCAAGTATCAAGATCAACATCCAATCAAGCCATTTCATGCAAGATCAAGACCTTGGAGAGATGTGTTAGATTTTAGTCCTCTAAGGGTTTGCATTCAGGGGTTTGGAGAGTTGTAACATAGCAAGTGTTCATTCATCATTCCTTCCATTCATGTTTCATTTCATTTCAAGGTTTAATTACCAAAATGGGGTTTGACCAAGGTAGACCCCCATTCACCAACAAACAAAAAAATTTCCCTCTCTTTGTGTTTGCATATCTTAGGTTGAAGAAGGATTGAAGATTAATCAAAAGTGCAATTTTGCAATGTTTTCAAAGTTGTCAACATTGCCATCAAGCCACATAAACTCACTTGTAGAATTTAATTCTGACTTTCTAACTGTGAAAACTAGAGGAATAAAGAGTGCAGATCTAGGAGCAGAGGACTATGAAAGCATATTATGGATCCATGTAGCAAGACCTGTTCGACCTAGGGTGAATCTATCCTAGGAGGACACTCAACAGAGGTTTTTGCTGACGAGTGCATAAATTTATAACCTTCTCAGATCTGCTGGAATTTTGTGGATTCTGCTAGATTAAGGTTTCAAATTGATGATTCATGCTTTGCATTACATTATTTCATTCATTTGTTAGTTGTCATTTATCTCCCAAAAGTGCATTTGAGGTTGATTTACCTCATCCTCAATTGAATAAAGAAAACAACAAAATATCCATTGAGGTTGACTCACCTAAGGGTTGCAATTCAATCTTACCTTTGGGGATCTCTTTTTACTAATGAACTAAGGAAGATAGGTTCATGATAGCCCCTTGTTACCATTTCATATTGGTGAAACCAACATTGTATGTCTATTTTTTTTTAAATTGGAGTCAATTCAAACCTTAGATCTAGGGTTTGCAATAGTTTGCATTACATTGCATTAATTTGCATTTCATTTAGAGTTGTTAAATTGCATTAGTTTGCATCTCATTTAGGGTTTTAATTTTGCATTTTGCATCCTTTAAAATCTGAAAAATACAAAAAAATACATGCATATTACATTAATTTTGCACCCTGCTTGCATATTAGTGTATTTTTCAGTCATTCACATTCACAAATTGCGTCAAAATTGAATTTCAAAAAGTGTCAAATTTTTCATCATTTCTCATTCATTTCACTTGCTTTAGGACACATAAATTTGGAAAATATTGTCACTGAAACTATAATATGCAACCTAAAATAGGAAATTCAAGCATGAAGCAAGAAGTTCAAATTTAGATTTTTCAAAACCCTGACCTAGGTCCCTGTACAAGCACATTTTCAAATTTTTGGGTAGTATTTTGTCTCTATTGCTTCATTTTTTTTTGTTGATTAATCTACGTTTCAATTTTAGAAATTAGAAAAATCTATATTTTATTACAGTAGGCTCAATTGGTCAAATTGAACTTGCATTAGTTCAAATCAAAAATTGGCCATAAAAGACATCATTTTTAGGTGTTAGCATAGCATAATCAGTAAATTGTCTTGTTTTAAATCTGAAAATTGCTATCTCTTCTTACATACTTGCATTGCACTTCCTATTCTAGGGTGATGTATTACATTTGTTTAGTTCCTATTGTCCATTTTGGGTGCACCAAGGTTTGGTGAAACTTTTATGAGCTTCACAACTTGATGTCCTATTACTAATACTATAGTGAGACGTAGTTTGAGACTCATGCCATCTCATGCTACTACACTTGTTGTGGATCCTGAGAAAACTCTTTCACTTATAGTGTTGATACTAGTTGACCCATTATGGACCATAGCTTTGATATCTCATTTCCCATGACCACCCTACCCACAACCAATGTGACTGATGTTGACACAATGGTTGCTAATTTCCCTCAATAAGAGCTAAAATAAATGGATGAAGATTTAGAGAATTTGCAAAACTTTGTGAGTTCTGAATACATTGTTGGTATTGCAATTGTTGTCATAGATAATATGATGAAAATGCTTGATAATGAAGGAATAGATATTGTGCATAGCCTAGCTCACATTATTGATAATCATGTTCCTACAATGGCTAGTTATGCTCAAACTTTGAGGTTCACTCAAAGTTAAGGTGGAAATCCAATTCCACCTTCCAAAACTATGACCTCTATTCCCACATACACTAATCCACCTATTACAACAACAAAACAACCCACTAGCAATGTCAACAACACCTTAGGTATTTCCATCAGGAATCCCTTTAGCTTTAGTCTATTTAAATATGATATATTTTAATCCATCTCCCCTCACAAACTTACAATTCACTGGTCCTCTGAATACATATACGCATCCACCTTATTCACTTCCATCTTAAAACACAACCAATGGTTCTATCCTTAACCAACTCTTACAAATGTTTCATCCCTCCAGTAATAAATTACCACTTTGAACCAAAGTCAAAATGGCCAACCTTTACAATATGCCATAAGAAACCCCTTATCCTTGTAGATATTGAGAGCACAAATGCCACAAGGCATAGAGATTCCTAGATTTGAGAATTATGGTGAAAAAGGAGACCCTAGAAACCATGTCTTGACATACATAGCCTTATGTAGTGACTTCATTTTTAAGCATAAACTCTTGGCTAAACTTTTCCCTAGATCCTTGGGTGGGTGCATGGAGATGGGTAGCCAATTTGTGGCAACTTTTAAAAAAAAAAATTGAAAACTCATAACACGAGCGCATTATAACATGCTTGCGTTATGGCTTGGTGTGTAGAGCCTGAGGTTCGGCCACAACAAGCCCATAATGTGAGTGTGTTATAACATGCTTGCGTTATGACCTATTAAAACCAAAAAAAAAGTAAAATGAATTCAATCTTACATTTCAACTATGTTTTTTCTTTTTCTCGTGGCCAAAACCCCCATTTTTTGAGCTCGCATTCTAGGATGAGATATTTGGCAAAAATCTTCATCAATGGTTGCTATTTCATCGCGAGGATGTCGCCACGTTGATGAGGAGGTGTGAAAGGTAAGGATTGTTTGCTTTTTGTTTTGAATTTGTTAGTTTTGGGTTGTATTTGATTTATTTTTTTTGAATTTATAGGAGATGCAAATCAACCCGCAAACCCTCAAAATCCTCAATAACCAGAGCAACAAAATCCTCAACAACAAAATCAACCACAACAACAACCTCCTCCACCAATCCATCAACAACCTCCTGGCACTCAACAAAATTTAATTAGTGAAATTGAGAACAAAAAACAACTTGAGGATTTAATCGGGAGGTTGAGCGATCCAAATGGTTCAATCATGGAAAGAATGACCCTGGAAACTTCATTGAAAGATATGTTAAAAAATGTAGATTCAATTAGAAAACAAATAACTGGATGGAAAGATAGGAGGCAGGCGGCTAGGGCTTATTACGTGGATAAATTATCATATAAAGATGTAAAGGATAAATTAAAAATTACAAAAGGTGATTTGTGCTCATTATTCACTGACCCATGCACAAATCAAAATCTTAACCTCAATGCGAAGAGGTTTCCTACTCATTGGTGCCACCACTAACATTTTAGGAACTTATTTTATGATAGGTGGTACCTGGTTTTTGATTACCCACCATGCAAAAATTGTGAAGTCCCACAATATTTCATTAGGAAACTATACTGTGATTTCATATTGAACAAAATCCCAAATTATTTTGATATCAGGGACTTTTAGGGGAGAGGTGGGGATCGGCTTAGGATAGACCCGGTGCACATCTGAATCCTACACAGAAAGGGAGACGATCTCTCACTAGGCTGCCTCATGAGCACATTGTTATCCCTTTCATCATGAAGGAGACTGTCGATGTAGAGACATTGCAGGCAATCAACACTTTGATTCAGAGTGTCATCTAGCATGCTAGCCCTATTCTACAACGCCATCCAAGCACTACTATACATTTGACTCCAAATTCATATGAATGTTTGTTGACATTTTGACAAACTATTGTCGAAATACCGACGAAACACTCATATAAATTTTGTCACTATTTTTTTGCCACTTTTTCAACCAACTTTATATGTCGAAACCACGACCTAGCATTGTTAGTCATCGCCATGAAAAATGGAACCACTGTTTGTTGGAAAATTGATGAAAACTTTGTCCATCTAGCGAAGAAAAATAACAACACAATGTGAAATGCATATTCGAAAGCATGAAAATAACATCAACCATTTGTCAAAATTTTGACGAACATCTTGCGACAAACTGCTAAAACTTTCGACGAAATTGTTGTACATGCGACGGAAATATCATCGAATGTGCAATGAAAATTTTGTCGCATGTATAGCAACTTTGTCAGAAGTTTTAGGGTTCGTCGTGAGATGTTTGTCAAAATTTTGATGAATTCCTGCAGTTTTTTTTTTAAAAAGTATTCGTTCAAATGTATGCTATTACATACATTTCAACAAATTTTGTAACTTGCTCCTATTTTGGTAATATATAATCAATTAAAAAAATTATAGAATTTTTTCATCCTACTTTTTCAATTCGAACTTATGTATTGATGGGCATTCAAATAAGATCCACAACAACAACTTGAAACAATATTTCTCCTTAAATACATTTTTTTCTATTTACAGAACTTTTGAATCACTCTCAATGATATATGATGGTCTGACAAACTTATCATCTCTCCAGATGTGTCTGAATCTAACACACGCCTTCACGGTACTAACATATCAATTGATATATCATATGGGAGATTGAAGAACTTGTAATGAATGATGTCTAGCACTAACATAATTGGGTAACAATGAATCCATAGATTTCGGTTGAAATAAAATAATTGTTTATTGAAGCCCATTATGAGATTTGGGAGTTCTTTTAGAGAAAAATGTCATAAATGATGCTTGTATTTCTTCTAGACTTTTCCCCTTGGTTTCTGGCAAACAATGCAGTAGAACATGGTGGATTTGATATTGTTGCTTCCCTCTTTCATATGCTTCAGTGCATAGCTATAACACACAAGATTTAAGATTAAATATTAAATAACTATAAAAAAATTCTATAAAGAACAAAGTCACATCAAACATAATAAATAAACTAAAATACATAATTTTTTCTTGAACCATATTCATACCGAACCATATAGAACATAGAAAATATATTTGTTCTGAACACACGCTCTAGCTGATCTGGCTTCAAATCTTCATTGTTAGGCATAGGATGTTGTTCTGATGCAATGTATACTAGAATATTAATGCATCCAAATGATTGCATTACTTGATCTACAACCTATAATTCCCACAAATTATTATTATGAAAAACTATATTTTGTTTTTCTCAAAAACAAATATGGTACCATATTCATCATCTTGCAATTTTTAAAACCTTTCATGATCCAAGCTTCTGCCTTGATTCCTTGGGGATCCACCCAACTTGAGCTCTTGTATGTGTATCAATGATAGATAGCACCTTTTCTAGATAATGATAGTACCTCTGCCGAAAAGGAGAGATTGGTCGATTTTAAGGGATCCTTCCCTTGTCGTAGGAATCAAACTAACTTCTAAGGATGGCTTTCCCAGCTCCTCCAAACTCTTCCTCACTGGTATTCAGCTTTCACTTCTCCAATTTGGTGAGTTGCAGCCTATAAATAAGGTTTCGACGAGGGTTTTAGAGTATGTTTATTAAAATGAAAACTATGGCCAAGATTGTAATAATGAGCACATTTAAGTTTTAACATTACTGCTTCCTTACCCTATGTAGCTATGTTCCTTGGTCTCCCTTGTTTCAGCAATTAAAAAAATAGAAATAGAAGAAAGGTAAAAGGAAAATAAAGAAGAACCAAACAAGTCACCCCTTATTAACTATATCGCCAGTCGTCCCATTTTCCACTCCTTGTGTCCTGCAGGGTTAACGTTACCAAGCCAGAAGGATTATTTTTGTTCGGTTGCGTCCTTCATGTATGTAACTACTCCATTGAGCCAAAGAATCAAAGGCTTTGAATCCAATTCTATCTCTGCTTCAACAAAGTAATAATAGAATAGAGCCCTGTCACTTCTCGCATCTACTGTGACATATCCTACACATTGTTTGAATGGTACAACTTGTAAATAAGGTTTTGATGAGGGTTTTAGCATATGTTTATTAAAATGAAAATTATAGACAAGATCCTAATAATGAGCACATTTAGGTTTTATCATTTCGGCTTCTACAAGGCTACTCGCCCTTAAAATAATTATAGAGAAAAAAAAGGGAAGCATCAGATTTAATATGAAACCAACAATGCCAGATAAATCACCATTCTGACATTGGGGAGGTAGACCCATCAGGCATCCTCTCCCTTTGGTGCATCCACATGAACCAGTGATCCCCTGCTCGAATGTTTACCCTTGTTTCAATCTACAACATCCACCATCAATGCTAAGGGATAGTTCACTTGCCGTTGCAATGATCTGAAACTCTCACGTCTCCTCCTTCTGGCCATCACCTTCCATACTTCCTTTTTTTCATCATCCATTCACTTCTCCAATGTGGCGAGATGTAGCCTACAGATAAGGTTTTAATGAGGGTTTCAGAGTATGTTTATTAAAATGGAAATTTTCTTGTGCACCCCAATTTGCCTAGTATTTTTTTCCCTCTAAAAACAATTTTACAATGGAATTCAAAGTATATTATAATATTATATAATATTAATAATATAATATTATCTTATTGTTACCTGCTTTTTAGCTTTCAGCTGAAATCGAGTAACTTAGTGTTTGCTCTTTTCAGGTTGTTTAAACATTTAAAAGACAAACCATTAAACTGCTAGTTTCAATATGCATGAAGGAGTGATTGTCAAAGTAAATCAGATTACATTTTTTTCCATTTCAATGGTGCATTACAACAAATGTGAAAGATATTCATGTATTCAAATGTAATTTCGTTTATTGATAATCATTAAGGTATATGTCCCTCACAAGCCAAGGGAATAGCTCTCTTATTCAAATGAAAATATGAAACAACTTATACATGAATAAGTTGAATGAAACAAAGGACAATGTGCATGTAAGAATGGAACCAGTCATTTCCTGTGAATGACTGGTTACAAGTCACCCATTGTCATGTTGCTGCTGCCCCAAACCGCTTGTGTCCATCCTAGCTCCGTAGTGCTCCTTACCCTACATCTAAAGAAAACATGGTGTTAGAGCAAAGCTCAAAGCAATGAATGATTCAATCCTTGCATACACACCTAATTATGCATGTATAAATTGATCCATAAGTGCATTAAACCAAAACATTCAACATATGCATTTATTTTCTAACTGTTTGCTTCATGTGCAGATTTAGGACAAGTTTGATTATTGTTTCATTATCAGATCAAATGCAACATGTGGGGTAAATGTGGTTCCCACAAGGGTAGAGGTCAACATGCTTCAAAAGAAAAGGAAATTGAGCAACTCGGTCAAAGATTTATCTCTTACCAATGCATTAAATCAATATGGAATCATACTAGTTGATCAACTTCATTATCAGATTCAAAAGATGCATCAAATTCAACTACGCATCTTTTAAACAATGAGGAATCATTTCAACTTGTTGTCAAGCCCCTCTCACCACAACCCTATTGGGCAATCACTCATCACATAGGAAAGTGAGTTGTTAGGTCACCCACATACATGATGGGTGGCTATCAAATAAAGTTAGAATGAGGAGACTATGCATGTTTATCACATATAAAAATAGCAGGAGTAATGGTTGACTCATGGTCATGGTACAAGTATAAGGACAACACCTTTGTGGGAGCTTACAAGGTCAACAGGCATGGGGTACTGCACTTCATTGTCAAGTCACAGGGACAAAAAGTAGTAAAATGGTACAAGTGTCATGATTCAATAGCGATGAGGTGTAAGACAACATCATTGTCCTCAAAAAACAACAACACATACTGATCAAATGAATGTGAAAATCAATGAAGCATAGCCAAAAGGGGTCCAAGGTTTTTGTGCAAGACCAAGGGATTGATATTTCTCAGTGATAATTCTAGGACAGTCATAGTAATAAGTCTTCTCAGTGTCATAATGACTAGGCACAACCATCAATAGTCATCAAATGAATGGGGGTCAGTGCATAGACAATCAAAGGAGATGGCAGTCACCATTTAAGCAATATACAAAGATCATGATTCTATTTGACAAGGGTAAAGGATTAGACATGAGATATGAAGGAGACCATACATGTAAATATCAATGAGCAAGCATAATGGGATAGCCATACTTCACAGAGAGCCCAATCCTAAAAAGCAGTCAACAGAAATCATGAGATAGCAATAATGACAGTGAGTAGGATATTGAATACAATACACCTGAAGTAGTCATCTCAAAGGATTCAAATGAGGAAGCTAAGAGAAGAGAAATTTAAATCAACTTCTTACAAAGTATAGACATGTGATTCTTAAGGTTTCTCTATCAGATATCTGAAAGGTAAGAGTTGGTGACAATCGCTCATGAAAGCCAAGATTTATTCCCTGATTCAACTATAAAGAACCCGGTCATAAGGGGATCTAATTTACAATGAAAGACCTCAAATTATCGCATATGAAGATGCTTGAAATAATCTAAGATAAATCTCTTAGTTGGATCAAGAATGTACGCATTTGCAAGAACTCTAAAATGACTTACAAGCATCTTAAATAGGGTAGGTAGGTTACAACCCCATTATGTATAAGCAACATGGAGGAAATATTTGGGAGATATTTTTTAGCATTATGATAGTCCTGACATAAAACTCTAATAGCAAGATCATAAACCTATGATAGTAAAGGAAAATGAATGAGCACAAGGATGAGATCATCTAGAGAAGACAATGATGATATTTCCTGTAGGAGATAAAGAGGAGCAGATCATAAAGCACATTCACAAGGACCACCAATTTTGTGACTTCAATGAGGGTTCAAAGGGACAATTCATTATTTTCATAGGGGTTGAATAGGTGCATTGACAAGCCATCATGAAGAAACAAGGGGCGTCTACTCTCTATATTGAGCCATCAACTTATGTCAGTGAGTGAGATCAAGGTTGCCAATAGTCTCAAGGACTCTACTATGCCCAATTCACAGTGTTAATGACTGTGCAGGACTTTGAGGAAAGTCTAAATAGCCATCAAGGAAATCATGAGCAGTTGTAATGCTAAAAGGCTAGTGGCAGTCTCACATGGTGGTTACATTAAGTAAGTTCCTATCACTAGTGGCAATAGTTTGATAGGATTTTACATAAATAGAGGGTTTCAGTATAAGCTTGATACCAAAACTATAGATGGAAACAAAGCTTTAGTGCCAATATCAGTGCACTGTTATCAATGAGAAATACTTGCTTAATGGAATCGTGATATGAGATAGGAAATCATAATCTTTAAAGGCATTCATAAAGGGTGAACAGTCATTGGGAGATAATAGTCAAAGTTAATGCAATGATCCCATGAATGGCAAAATAACAAGTAAAGAAGGCTACAGGGCAGTGTTTTATCGTGGAACAATGGATAGGTGTAGCTCTTGTTCCAACTGTCCACCTCTCAGGGAGTCTCATTCAATTTTAAAAGGTTTATTAATGAGGCTGGTTATGGTCATATGACTTCCACAATCTGGTTGCTCATTAAAGTTTTTGAAGCCTCTTCTAAATCACGTTCAAGAATCAAACAAAGTTTTACAAAAGATGTTACACAAAGTTTTGAAATCATTGGATATAGTCTTGAGTAAAGCCAGGGAGCTTGTATGAGATATGGTCCAACATGCAACAATGTCAAGGCACTATTAAAAATTTGATGCAGGTCTCACAATGTTCCACTTCCTGAGCTCAAAAAGCCCTTATTACATACTCCATTACTGAGGTAATTATCTCAGTTTGTTCCAAAAGAGAAAGATCATTCAAATGATAGTGTATCTACAGATTAAGTGAAGATGAAACTTCAGAATAGTGCATCTTTTTCATGGGCCAAGCAAAATGAAGATACCATGTACCCAGGTGTTTTAAACAACAAAAAAGTGTAAGAATTTACAAAATTATCTGCATTTCTTGCAACAAATTTGAGCTCTATAAGAAAATATTGTAACCCATTTGGGCTCTCTACTAACAGTTGAAAATTCAACAAATATGAATGCTATGTGAAACCCAAGCAGGGTTTTTTTCTCAAAATGTAGAAAAAGACAGAAAAATAACAAATGCAAGAAAACCCAGTTGAAAAAAAAAATGGAGGCCGAGCCACAACCGATTCTTTCTTTTTCTACATTCTAGGAACACATCTGGGTTGTGAATGTTGTTGAAATTCAAGATGGACAGTCAAAAGATTACAAGAGGGTTTTGAGAAATGAAGCGTAATGACACCTTTTCTATTCATGGCCGTGGCTAGTAAGCTTTTGTAAGTCAGGAAAACAGCATAAAAATTTGATTCTATTCAAGTTTGCATTTTAATGAAGCTTTTCTAAACAATTCCATAGTACATAAGCAAAATGAGACATTTGAAAGCTTTTATTTGAGCTCTTCTTGCTCACTATCTAGAGGAAAAACAATATGGAGGCCGGTTGGGAGCTTACCTAAGCTCAAACACCAAGATGCGTAAAGTTGTGCCATTTTAAAAGCTCCCTGTAAAGCTTCATACTAGCTTCTCATGGCTGCTGTCAACAAAAGAAAGCAACAACAAAAAGCTGGGAAATGAGGGGAGCCAAAGAAATGCTTGAGAGCCATGACCTGTGATTCAAAAATGGTCTCAAAAGTGTGATGAAATGCAAATTTAATGCAAGAAGACACATTTTCCTGCATTCCTTTGTCATTTTCATGCAAAAGGTGTAAAAAACTGACTGAAAAACTAGTGTTAATGCCATTTTCCTATGTTTGCTCAAACCCTGGCGGTAGAGCATCATGCTTCCAGATTTTTCCAAGTGACCAAATGATTCAATGTTTGTTGCATCATTCAAGTATTATCATTAGGGTTTGACCCTATTCTTTGCAATTCGATGGGATATTTTATCCTTTATTTTAAAATCAAACTCATGTGAAATATGATGGGGGCCGAAAATCACATACTATTTCCTTAGGCATTTTTTTCTTATGCCTTTATTTCTTTTCCCCATTCCCTAAAGCTTTGCTAAGTCTTCAATATATCATGTGTTATCACCTAGGCATTTTATGCCTTGTGTTATTTTGAATTATGTTGAGGTGTGCAATACATTGTGTTGCCATGAGACCCTTAAGTGATGCTTTTCTTTTGCCAATACCACGCTGGAATATGCTTTCCAAGAGTCTTGGAGGTCGGCCTTATGAGCCAAGTGCTATTGATACTATATTCCTTCACAAACAAATGAAGTATGACATGTGTGGGAGAATGCAGAATATGGTAAGTTGATGGTCAAATTCCTTAGAGTATTTTTGAGAGCTTTTGCCATAGCATTTGATGTTACATTTTATTCCATGTCTGAAAATATCATGTAAGTGATTTTAAAATCACTTTTATTGTGCCTTTTAATGCTAATGTAACACAAAAATATGGTGGGGACCTTTGATTTAGGCTTAATTGTAAAGTGTTTTGCTAAGTGGTGTTTTATAAATCACTTAACAAATTCACTATCTTTAATGCTTTTAAAAGCCGTGTGTTTTTTAGAAACACACATATTGCATGATGGGGAATATGGTCAAGTGTTGAAATAGGACCAATTATGACTTGTAGAGGTGTGGGAAGTGTGAGATACTATTTAGACTATTTTGGTGAAGAATGAGGCCAGCTGGAGGTTTATTTGTCACATTTTTGGGATGGCTATTGACTTAGCTTGTTTTTTATCCATGTAGAGGGCATTTTAGAGACTTCTAGAAGGTTCTTTAAGAGCCATTTCTATTTTATCTGAGGATAATATTATAGAAGCACATGTGTTGGAGGTTTTGGTGGGTGTTGGTTAAGTATGTTCATTTTTGAACATTTTAGGAGTTCTTTCTTTTTCAGCAGGAGGATAGCTACTCTCTTGGAGTTATTTTTCATGAAGCTGCATTGTAACTCAGATAGACCTAATATACATTAGCACTTTGATTTAATAGATTGGAGCATTGTTACCTTTTCTCTTCATGTTTTGTGGTGTGTTATTAATGTTTGATCAATCTGTTTTGTGAAAAGTCATTTTCCTTACAACTTGTCCCATGTTTAATGCATCCATTTAAAATAAAATGTATGTTTGAAGGTTATAAACTATATTGTTTAGTAGTGTTATTAATTGTGAAATCTGTTTATTTTCCTTTTAAGAACACTATTACAGACCTCTTTATAAATTATTGATGTGAACTACATTGGATAGGGATTTGTGTGAGTTAGCTTTGAAATATTGATTTGAGTGTGCAAGGCTGTTAGCAGGTCTAAATTGTTTTGGTGTATCACTTTAGTTTCTTTCCAGCATTAGGTTTATTTCATGCAACTCTTACCCTTATCTTAGAAATTCAATTGTTAAGTGATATCAAATGGGGAATACGACCCACAATCGGAGGTCTGCTTTCAAATAGGTTACCCACAACCTGAAAGAATTCCAATGTTGGTCCAAATCTGCTAATGGCAATTGGAAAATCTTAGCAAATAGGGTGCAAATTTGTATCGCCAACAGTTTTGGCATGCCTAGTGGGGCAGTGAATTGCTTCTCAGTTCATGTTTATGCATTTGATTGCTGCTGCTTGGTGTGTGTAGCAGCATTTTTAGCCTTTTGGAGGCAAGATTTCAACACACTTGGTGACTCTAGAAGGATATCAAATGGTTTCAAGTAGACAAAGTGTTGTTATGAAAAATCAGACCTGGTTTCTTGCTTTACCAGAAATTTCAATGAATTTCCATTCTCTTGAATGAACAAATATGTCTGCATTTTATGGAAATATGTCATATTACCCACCATTTCATGAGGACCATGCATGTGTGCCCTCTTACTAGCCATCTCACACAAAGCAGCTTGCTGGTCTTATACCAAATGTCCCTGTAACAACAGACTACCAGCAGTCTCACCCTGTTTTCCACCCTCCCATCCCTATTTAATCTCAATATCAGTCAATACATGATCAAAATCAACCCCATGAAGAGGTATTTGATGCCAACCAACATGATTATTTTCATAATCAGCCTCAAGAGAACCCTTACCAGTATGTATTGGATCTGATCCAAAAGCTTGACCATGTGTTGTGGGCTTTGAGCCAAAAACTTGAACATATGAAGATTAGTGATGCTAGTAAGGTGTTCTCACATATGTATTGGATGTTGGTTGACATCAAGAAGCAAAAAAGGATCATCTCATAGTAGCAAGAGTTGGCTGATCAATCCTTTATTTATGATCAAGAGCAGGTGACAAAAAGAAGGTAGTTTGAGGAAAGCCTGGAAGGAGAGATAGCTGCTAAAGAGGAGCAAATCAATTCTATGTCTACTTAGGTGCAAAGTAGTTAAGCTTATTTTGATTATCAATGCAAACTAAGGTATGAAACTTCCAGTCCTAGTCTCAACTCAACTCTTCCTATAATATTGAACAATCCTGTCAATAAAGGAGTTCCCAAGTCCAATTTTCCAAGCTTCAAGCAAGTTGAACATCTTCAGCCTGCTAAATTTGAGTCCCCAAGTTTTAGAAATCTTGTTTCAACTCAGGAACCTATCCTTAAGCAAGCTCAACCTATGGAGAAGCCTAGGGAATTTACTTTCCCAAGTTTTTGGAGCTCTCCTTATGTTCAAGAACCCTTTATTGAACAAAGGCATCCTTGTTAAGAACCCATTAAGGAGGCTCAACCAACCCCTTATCTTCCAGAACAACCTAAAGGAGAGATGCTTGTAGAGGAAGAAACAAATCTTTTAGCTTCTGTTATGTTTGAAAAAGAGCTTGGGAATGACAAATCAAATGTGATAATGGAGGAAAACGAGGTTGTAGATGAAGAGCAGACCCTTGGCCCACACAACACAATCAACATGGTGGAGAATAGAAGTGTGAACTTGCTACATTTAGCCATGGAGGAATACAGGCTACAATTGCAAAAGGTTGAATAGGAGAAGAATTCTCAAAATGTTTCTTGCAGAGTTTTAGCTAATGATTCTCCTGTTGTTCTACAAGATGGTGAAAATGTTCCAACAAGACAGTAAGATGAAATGGTGGAAAAGGCTGACCAAGAAGAGAAATGTGTAGTTTGGAATGAAGAAAGTGTGAGTTTTCCCATTCCAAATGCTATCTTAGAACAACATGAAGACATCAAATGGTTGCAGGTTCAAGGATCAAGATAGAAGCCCAAAGAGGCTGAAAAGGGTGATGCAGGCTATGATTTCACAACTTCATTTGATGATCTTCCATGTTTCATTGAGCATGATGGGGAGAGCATAAATATGGTCAGAAGTTAGCAACATGAGGTTGAGGAGGAGTAGTGTATAGATGGATTTGATACTTTTGAGCATGTTATGCATAAGAAAGTTGATGCTGAGCTATATGAAGAAGTGTACACTGATATCATTGAACACTTTTGTTCAAAATTGGTGGACAAGAAATTAGATCTGCTAGAGGAGTTTGGCACTCATGTAAAAATTCAATAGCAGATTCACAAGTTTGAACAAAAAGCTTCTCATGAACCTACTACACGATGTCTTATATGGTCTCATGAGCTTCCTTTCTGCTATACAAAAGAGCTTGAAGCTAATTTATTAGCTGAGAGTTTGTTTTAGGAGAACCCTTCACTGTTTAAACACTTTCCTGCCTCCATAGAAAAAGACAAGCCTGATTTGGAGCATCTTTCTTTGATTAGTAATGAGAATTATAAATAGCTTCCTTTCTAGTGTATAAAAGAGCCAGAGGCTAATGTATTGATTGAAGGTGTGTTGGAGGAAGCCATCTCATTGTTCTCTAGTGAATATATGAGGGATCATTTGGAACAACGGTATGTAAAGCAAGTGGGTGATCAGGTACCTTGTTTGTTTGACAAACATGACATCACCAATAGAAGTTCAAGCTTTGTCATTTCAAGAGGCTGCCCCATTAGATTTCTAGCCAATTCAGAGGCTCCTGAAGTACCAGAGATCATGCTTGCATCCAATTTTGAGGATGAAATTGATGAAGAGGCTGATTTTGGAGTTGCAACTAAAGGTGATCCAATTCAGTTCACATGTCTCGTTCAGGACAACAATATGCATGATCGTTTTCAAGGTGCAAGTAAGTTCATTTGCATTCTTTATGAAACACTGAGACAATCTATTGGATATCTACATGTGTTTCATGTTCTTTTAGCAATGCATAAGCATGTAATGCATCAGTTGTTGATTAAAAAAGAGTGTTATTTCACAAAACCTGTCAATGGTTTTATTTGACCAGCTTCTTTGCTGGTTAGAGTAGGTAGTGTAGTCTCATTTCAGATGCATTTCTAGTTTTCCCTAAGTGCTTTTCAGCATAGCTAGATAGTTTTCATTCTGCAGTGTTGGGTTTTTAAATAATCTTTCAAGTGTTTCTTGCTAGTGTTATGAGTTACAACTGTTTGCAATATTGTTTTCAAGTAGTGTCAGTTTTTTGAATGACCCCGTGCCCAATGGATAACACAAGAGGCATCTGGTATCATGTTTAGCAGGAAAACATATAGCAGATGTTGCCAAAAATGTTACCTGATTTTTAGCTTTCAACAGAAATCAGGTAACTTAGTGTTTTCTCTTTCCAGGTTGTTTAAACATTTAAAAGACAAAACATTAAACTGCTAGTTTCAATATGCATGAAGGAGTGATTGTCAAAGTAAATTAGATTACATATTTTTCCATTTCAATGTGCATTACAACAAATGTGAAAGAGATTCATATGTATTCAAATGTAATTTCTTTTATTGATAATCATTAAGGTATATGTCCCTCACAAGCCAAGGGAATAGCTCTCTTATTCAAATGAATATATCAAACAACTTATAGATTAATAAGTAGAATGAAAAAAAGGAGAATGTGCATGTAACAATGGAACTAGTCATTGCCTGTGAATGATTGGTTACAAGTCACCCATTGTCATGTTGTTGCTGCCCTGAACCGCTTGTGTCCCTCCCAGATCCATAGCACTCATCACCCTACATCTGAAGAAAACATGGTGTTAGAGTGAAGCTCTAAGCAATGAATGATTCAATCCTTGCATACACACCTACTTATGCATGTATAAACTGATCCATAAGTGCATTAAACCAAAAAATTCAACATATGCATTTATTTTCTAACTGTTTGCTTCATGTGTAGATTTAGGACAAGTCTGATTATTGTTTCATTATCAGATCAAATGCAGCATGTGGGGTAAATATGGCTCCCACAAGGGTAGAGCTTAGCATGCTTCGAAAGAAAAGGAAATTGAGAAACTTGATCAAAGATTTATCTCTTACCAATGCATTAAATCAATATGGAATCATAGTAGTTGATCAACTTTCATTATCAGATTCAAAAGATGCATCAAATTCAACTATGCATATTTTCAACAATGAGGAAGCATTTCAAGTTTTTGTCAAGCCCCTCTCACCACAAACCTATTCAGAAATCACTCATCACATAGGAAAGTGAGCTGTTAGGTCACCCACATACGTGGTGGGTGGCTGTCAAATAAAGTTAGAATGATGAGAATATCCATGTTTATCACATATAACAACAACATGAGTAATGGTTGACTAATGGTCATGGTACAAGTATAAGGACAACACCTTTGCGAGAGCTTACAAGGTCAACAGGCATGGGCCAGTGCATTTCATTGTCAAGTCACAGGGACAACAAGTAGTATAATGGTACAAGTGTCATGAGTCAACAGCCATGAGGTGTAAGACATCTTTTTCCTCAAAAAACAATAACACATACTGATCAAATGAATGTGAAAATAAATGAAGCATAGCAAAAAGGGGTCCAAGGTTTCTATGCAAGACCAAGGGATTGATATTGCTCAGTGATAATTCTAGGATAGTCATAGTAATAAGTCTGTTCACTATCATAATGACTAGGCACAACCATCACAGTCATCAAATGAATGGGGCTTAGTGCATAGACAATCAAAGGAGATGACAGTCACCATTTAAGCAATATACAAAGATCATGATTCTATTTGACAAGGGTAAAGGATCAGACATGAGCTATGAAGGAGACCATACATGTAAATATCAGTGAGGAAGCATAATGGGACAGCCATACTTCACAGAGAGCCCAATCCTAAAGAGTAGTCAACAGAGATCATGAGATAGCAATTATGAAAATGAGTAGGATATTGAATACAATACACCTGAAGTAGTCATCTCAACGGATTCAAATGAGGAAGCTAAGGGAAGAGAAATTTAAATCAACTTCTTACAAAGTATAGACATGTGATTCTTAAGGTTTCTCTATCAGATATATGAAAGGTAAGAGTCGGTGACAATCCCTCATGAAAGCCAAGAGTTATTCCCGGATTCAACTGTAAAGAACCCGCTCATAAGGAGATATGATTTACAATGACAGACCTCAAATTCTAGTATATAAAGATGCTTGAAATAATCTAAGTTAAATCTCTCAGTTGAATCAGGAATGTAGGCATTTGCAAGAACTCTAAAATGACTTACAAGCATCTTAAATAGGGTAGTTAGGTTATAGCCCCATTATGCATAAGCAACATGGAGGACATCTTTGGGAGATAGTTTTTAGCATTACAATAGTCCTGACATAAAAGTATGATAGCAAGATCATAAACCTATGACAGTAAAGGAAAATGAATGAGCACAAGGATGAGATCATCTAGAGAAGACAATGATGATATTTCATGTAGGAGATAAAGAGGAGAAAATCATAAAGCACATTCACAAGTACCAACAATTTTTTGACTTCAACGAGGGTTCAAAGGGATAGTTCATTATTTTCATAAGGGTTGAATAGGTGCATTGACAAGCCATCATGAAGAAATAGGGGCCTCTACTCTCTATATTGAGCCATCAACTTATGTTAGTGAGTTAGATCAAGGTTGCCAGCAGTCTCAAGGACTCTACTATGCCCAAGTCACAGTGTTAATGACTATGCAGAACTTTGAGGAAAGTCTAAATAGCCATCAAGGAAATCATGAGCAGTCATAATGATAAAAGGCTAGTGGCAGTCTCACATGCTGGTTACATTAAGCAAGTGCCTATCACTAGTGGCAATAGGTTGATAGGCTTTTACAGAAATAGAGGGTTTCATTACAATCTTGATACCAAAACTATAGAAGGAAACAAAGCTTTAGTGCCAATATCAATCCACTGTCATCAATGAGAAATACTTAATGGAATCGTGATATGAGACATGCAATCATAATATTTAAAGGCATTCATAAAGGGTGAACAGTCATTGGAAGATAACAATCAAAGTTCATGACAGTAGGTGGTAGGAGATTCCAAGACAATGCAATGATCCCATGAATGGCACAATAACAAGTAAAGCAGGCTACAAGGTAGTGTTTTATCGTGGAACAGTGGTTAGGTGTAGCTCTTGTTCCAACTGTCCACCTATCAGGGAGTCTCATTCAATTTTAAAAGGTTTAGTAATGAGGCTGGTTATGGTCATATGACTTCCACAATCTGGTTGCTCATTAAAGTTTTTGAAGCCTCTTCTAAATCATGTTCAAGAATCAAACATAATTTTACAAAAGATGTTACACAAATTTTTGAAATCATTGGATACAGTCTTGAGTAAAGCCAGTGAGCTTGTATGAGATATGGTCCAACATGCAACAATGTCAAGGCACTATTAAAAATTTGATGCAGGTCTCACAATGTTCCACTTCCTGAGCTCAAAAAGACCTTATTCCATACTCCATTACTGAGGTAATTATCTCAGTTTGTTCCAAAAAAGAAAGATCATTAAGATAATAGTGTATCTATAGATTAAGTGAAGATGAAACTTCAGAATAGTGCATCTTTTTCATGGGCCAAGCAAAATGAAGATTCCATGTACCCAGGTGTTTTAAACAACAAAAAAGTGAAAGAATTTACAAAATTATCAGCATTTCTTGCAACAAATCTGAGCTCTATAAGAAAATCCTGTAACCCATTTGGGTTCTCTACTAAGAGTTACAAATTCAACAAATATGAATGCTATAGGAAACCCAAGCAGGGTTTTTTCTCAAAATGCAGAAAAAAGAAAGAAAATAACAAATGCAAGAAAACCTAGTTGAAAAAAAAAATGGAGGCCGAGCCACAACCGATTCTTTCTTTTTCTACATTCTAGGAACACATCTGGGTTGTGAATGTTGTTGAAATTCAAGAAGGAAAGTCAAAAGATTACAAGAGGGTTTTGAGAAATGAAGCATAATGACACCTTTTCTATTCATGGCCGTGGCCAGTAAGCTTTTGTAAGTTAGGAAAACAACATAAAAAACTGATTTTATTCAAGTTTGCATTTTAATGATGCTTTTCTAAACAATTCCACAGTACAGAAGAAAAATGAGACATTTGAAAGCTTCTATTCAAGCTCTTCTTGCTCACTATCTGGAGGAAAAACAATATGGAGGCCAACTAGGAGCTTACCTAAGCTTAAAGACCAAGATGTGCAGAGTTGTGCCATTTTAAAGCTAACTGTAAAGCTTCATACTAGGTTCTCATGGCTGCTGTCAACAGAAGAAAGCAACAACAAAGAATAGGGAAATGAGGGGAGCCAAAGAAATGCTTCATAGCCGCGGCATGTGATTCAAAAATGGTCTCAATAGTGTAATTTAATGTAGATTTAATGGAATAAGACACATTTACTTGCATTCCCATGTCATTTTCATGCAAAGGGTGTAAAAAACTGATTGAAAAACTAGTGTCTGTCATTTCCCTGTGTTTGCTCAAACCTTGGCGGCAGAGTATCATGTTTCTAGATTCTTCCAAGCGACCAAATGATGATATTTTTTGCATCATTCAGGTATTATCATGAGGGTTTGACCCTATTATTTTCAATTCGATGGGATATTTTATCCTTTCTTTTAAAATCAAACTCATGTGAAATATGAGTGGGGCCGAAAATCAAATACTATTTCCCTAGGCTTTTTTTTTTTATGCCTTTATTTCTTTTCCCCATTCCTTAAAGATTTGCTAAGTCTTCAATATATCATGTGCTATCACCTAGGCATTTTATGCCTTGTGTTATTTTGACTTATGTTGAGGTGTGCAATACATTGTGTTTCCATGAGACCCTTAAGTGATGCTTTTATTTTGCCAATACCATGGTGGAATATGCTTTCCAAGAGTCTTGGAGGTCGGCCTTATGAGCTAAGTGCTATTGATACTATATGCCTTCGCAAACCAATGAAGTATGACATGTGTAGGAGAATGTAGAATATGGTAAGTTGATGGTTAAATTCCTTAGAGGCGTTTTGAGAGCTTTTGCCATAGCATTTGATGTTACATTTTATTCCATGTCTAAAAATATCATGTAACTGATTTTAAAATCACTTTTATTGTGCCTTTTAATGCAAATGTAACACAGAAATATGGTGGGGCCCTTTGATTTAGGCTTAATTGTAAAGTGTTTTGCTAAGTGGTGTTTTATAAATCACTTAACAAATTCACTTTCTTTAATGCTTTTAAAAGCCATGTGTTTTTAGAAACACACATATTGCATGATGGGGAATATGGTCAAGTGTTGAAATAGGACCAATTATGACTTGCAGAGGTGTGGGAAGTGTGAGATGTTGTTTAGACTATTTTGGTGAAGAATGAGGCCAGCTGGAGGTTTATTTGTCACAGTTTTGGGATGGCTATTGACTTAGCTTGTTTGTTCTCCATGTAGAGGGCATTTTAGAGACTTCTAGAAGGTTCTTTTAGTGCCATTTCTTTTTTATTTGAGGATAATCTTCTAGAAGCACATGTGTGGGAGGTTTTGGTGGGTGTTGGTTAAGTATGTTCATTTTTGAACATTTTAGGAGTTCTTTCTTTTTCAGCAAGAGGATAGCTACTCTCTTGGAGTTATTTTTCATGAAGCTGCATTGTAACTCAGACAGACCTAATATACAATAAGCACTTCGATTTAATAGATTGGAGCATTGTTACCTTTTCTCTTCATGTTTTGTGGTGTGTTATTAATGGTTGATCAGTCCATTTTGTGAAAATTCATTTTCCTTACAACTTGTCCCATGTTTCATGCATCCATTTAACATAAAATGTATGTTTGCAGGTTATAAACTATATTGTTTAGTAGTGTTGTTAATTGTGAAATCTATCTTTTCCTTTTAAGAACACTATTACAGACCTCTTTATAAATTATTGATGTGAACTACAGTGGATAGGGATTTGTGTGAGTTATCTTTGAAATATTGATTTGAGTGTGCAAGGCTGTTAGCAGGTCTAAATTGTTTTGGTGTATCACTTTAGTTTCTTTCCAGCATTAGGTTTATTTCATGCAACTCTTACCCTTATCTTAGAAATTCAATAGTTAAGTGATATCAAACGGGGAAGCCGACCCACAATCTGGAGGTCTGCTTTCAAATAGGTTACCCACAACCTGAAAGCATTCCAATGTTGGTCCAAGTTTGCTAAGTGCAATTGGAAAAGCTTAGCAAACAAGGTGCAAATTTGTATCGCCAACAATTATAATAAAATAAAATATAATATTATAATATAATATAATATTTTATTATAATATAAATATAATATTATTTAATATTATAATATTATAATATTAAATATATTATAATATTATGTTATAATATTATTATATTAAATATATTATAATAGAAATATTATATTTATTATTATATAATATAAATATTATATTATATGCAATATAATATAAATTTCTCAATTCCATAACTCAAGGTAATGACCTCCCAATTCATATTTATTGTCATCTTTGATACTTTCTTGACAACAACCCACATAAGAAACCAAGAACTTAACACTCTAACTTACCTTCATCATTGCTTTAGGGGTATTCATGACACTCACATAAATAACCTTTAAGGGTCTTAAGATCATACAATAAGGATCACTACAAATCTTTCCAAACACACTTTTACTTCAACAATCAACTCTATCATAAGAGGGCAGTAGACCAAATGGGCTCAACACCTTTAATTTCATCAAATCCCAACTTTGAAGAAGGTTCACAACACTTCTTAATATCAACTCCAAACATTTGCACTTATTAGAATTTCTTATTTTAAGTGTTGGTTATGGAGTATAATCTTATTGGTTTTGTAGGCTATTTCATTATGGGGGGTTGCAGGGAGGAGAGGGGGTAACCCCTCTATGGAGTCCAATGGTCACTCACATATTTTTTATTATGAATCTGGACCATTCATCCACAAGTAGAATTTGGAAAATAAATGACTAAGTGACTAAAATTTTTAGTCACGTGACTAACACTAGTAGAATTTGGCAAGTAAATGACTAATTTGATCATCATAGGCAGTAGCAAAATTCCCATACAGACACCCATTGTTCACCCAAAAAGTTGGCTAGGACACGTGGCGATAAGATGGGGCTTGTCACTCATTCTTCCCTTCTGGTGTTGGAAGTCACCCTTCAACCATCAATCCCAAAAGCTTTGTTATATATGTTTTTCACTGCCCCATCAAAATAGCCAATAATTTAGTATTCTATAGCTTGTCTTATATTTGACCACATTCAAAACATATTGTATTATGAGAGGAGACTATGATAAAGAAAAAAAAAGTTGTATTAGATGTGTTGTAGGTTGTATCCCTTCATTTTGTTGGATAAAAAAAATGAAGGATTGGTTGTTTCTCCATGGACATAGCCCATATCAAATGAACCACGTATATTTGTGTCTCTATGTTTTATATTTTTATTTGTGCATTCAATTTATTGTACATATTGTTTTACGATCATATTCCTAAAATTAATCGATTGGAGTTATTACACCTCTTATATGTATACACTCCAATTTGTGCTATATATACAACACTCACCTCTCTTTGTTATTAGTAAAAAAGAGTAATGTGAGTATTGTGTATAGTTTCTTGCATTTTTCCTCTTTAGTTCTCTCTTATTAGGACTCTCTCTCCATTTAACTATTTTTATTTTTGATCATCTATTGATTAGAGTGGAAGTGATCTATGAATAACAATAGATCCTAGCTCAAATTTTGATTTCTTGTAAAATCTAACAACGTCAATAATGTCTAACCTATGTTATACACACATCCCTAGATGCGCCACAAATAAATATTACTTTTGCATTATAAGCATTATGTAAAGTGTACAACACACATTTTCCCAACATGAAATTTTGTAAAATCATTGGGCCACAAATGAAACTGCCATAGTGGTCACACAAATCAACTAAAAACTATGAAATTGTTTTGGCAATTTTGTAACCACTGAGCATAAAAGAGGTTTTCTCTTACCTAGAAAACAAAGAAAAATGTTAGAAATATATTAAATGATAGCTTTTTGTGAGGGGTCATTATCCTAAATCATACCAAGTCATATGGGGGAAAATGATAGCCTTCAATTGAATTTAACATGCATTTAATTAGAAGGCACACTATGAATTGATGAATAGATTATATATGCATATAGATTTACAAAAGATAAAGTGCAAATGTTTGGTAACAACTCCAAACTTATGTTGGAAAATTTTCATTGTTGAATAGATTAGATATGCATATAGATTTACAAAAGATAAAGTGAAATGTGTACTTCTACCATTGAAAGAGGGTGGTGAATGAATGATTGATATTGCAAGAGTAATGTTAGTAAATTGCATGAAATTCCTAAGAATGTGAAGAAATAAAATAATTTATTTTTTATTTTATGAGAAAAGAAGATGACACAAAAGTGGGAGAAGAAAATGCAAGAGTACATCCTAATTTTCTAACTTGTTGACATAGTATATTGATGCTATTTTTAATATCTTTTTAGAAATATTTTCACTAGAGAGAAGTCATAATATGTATCTAATTTAAGGAGAAATTTTACCTAATAAAGCAATACATAGGTTGACACAAACTAAAAATGAATAATTGAACTAGCAAGTTGCATAATTGTTGAAGTATTTATTGTAAAATAAAGTTTAATTCCATGTGCAATACTGCCAATTCTATCACCAAAGAAAGGAGGGGGATAGAGAATGTGTAAAAATTATAGAGCTATAAAAAAAATTACTATCAAGTAAAAATTTCCTTTACAAAGGATGAATGATCTTATGGATTGTTAATGTGGCACAAAATATTTCAACAAGATGTATTTGAAAAGAGGATGTCAACAAATCAAGATTAGATAAGGAGTTGAGTGGAACATCAAATTTTTAGATAAAATAAGGTTTATATGAATGGTTGATTATTCCTTCACATTGACTAATGTACCTAGTACTTTTATGAGGCTAATAAATGAAGTATTGAAACTACATCTTGATAAATTTACATCTTGATAAATTTTTCCTTGTATGCATAGATGATATTATAATTTTTAGTAAAATATATCTATAATGCATGGGTAGTTACTACTAATTCCAAATCATTTGACTCCAATATAGATGTGGAGACACTATTATATATCTCTCCCTCTCCCCCCTTTCTCTCTCATTCACTCCATCTCTCCCTCCATCTCTCCTACTCTATATCTCTATCTCTATTTCTCTTTTTATCTCCCTCTCACTCCTCTCTCTATCTATTTCTATCCATATCTTTCTCTACCTCTATCATGATCTCTCTATATCACCCCCTTTCTATGTCTCTCCCACCCCCTTTCTATGTCTCTCCCTCTCCCTCTATATATATTGAGGTATCTCTCCCTCTCTCCCCTATCTTCTTCTCTCTCTCCCTTTCTACATATCACTCTCCCTCTCCCCCCACTTCTTTCTCTCCCTTTTCTACCTATCTATCTCCCTCTATTCTCTCTATTCCTCTTCAACCTATCTCTCCCTCTCTCCCCCTCTTCTCTATATATCCTCCTCTACCTATCTATATCCCTTTCTCTCCCTCCCTATCCCCCCTATCCATCTCTCTATCTCCACCTCTCTTCCTTTCTCTTCCCATATAGCTATATCTCTCTCTCCTTCTCTCCCCATCTATCTCTATCTCCCCATATATTAACTAAGAATCCATGCAAGCATACAATAGTATATGTTGGTAAAACTATAATATATACAACAACGCAATATATGCATACAATGTCACATGTTAGTAATACAAAATACATAGAGAGACAAGTGATGATTTTTTATTTTGAACCTAATAACTTGAACTCTTGTCTAAATTTTTGGAGCTCCACATAATATAATAAAAATTTATAAATTAATATAGAAAAAATTAATTATACAATGATATATTAGGGAATAATCACTTAGCACCATTTGATAATTGGGAACAATATATGAAAGAGACGAAGAATAAGTGAACTTGTATTATTAGGAAGGATGAGATGCCTTTATATAGCATGGAATCATGTTTGAGTCTTGAAACTCTTCCATATTGTCAACGCATGCGTCTAGGCTAACCATGTCAAGTTTCACTCCATATAAGCACAAATTGAAAAAATTTCAATGTTGGCCCCATTCACATGTCACTATGCGGGGTCAACATGAGGAAACACTAATTTTTTGGGAATGCAATTACCAAAGATATGATCTTCAATGCATGCTTCACAAGTGGGACATTTTAGTGCTATAGGAAATTTATAACAAATGGGTGGCCCTAGGAAACTCATGTAAAATATCTAAAAGTAACACTTATCTTTCTATTGTCAAGCCTTCTAAAAATAGTGTTTTATTAAACTATAAGTAGACTATTTTCACCACTCTTCATTCCACATGAAATTCCAAATGTAGCAATTGTTTTGTTTCTTTTTTCAAGTTTCCATAACCGAGCTATTTAGTGGGTTGAATAAAGTTGTGTTATGACCCTTGGTCTCTTTAAAATATATAGAAAAGATTAGGGAGAGGAAGGGGAGAAAACTAAACTCGTTCAAAATAGGGGTAGTTGTGGGTTTGTTGGTTTTCTTTGTATACTATATACTTAGTTCCTCTAGGATAAATAAGTCACTATAGAAATGAAAAATGCTTGATTATCTACCTAATATTGTTTTGTGTTTTTGAAATGGAAGATATCTACAACTTCATAGAAATTTTTATAAGCTAATGGTCAAATTATTAGACTATATTCTAAGTGCACCAAGATGGTTCCCAAAAAGGGGGCTTAAGTGGCCACTTTTTTTTTTGAAATCAGGAAATATTGACCTTGGACGTGAAATTGAGGATAGCTACACTCAAAATTTTGAGATGGAACAAAAAAAAGGATCGAAGTGCTCCAAGTCTACTTTCTAAACTACTAATTTATTTTGAAAATGGTTGAGATTAGGGGGTTCAAAAGAGGAATGTATAGAAATTGGTGTTGTTTTTGTCATAAAAACATAACATAGCAACTCTTGTACGACCTGAGCACGGTGAAATTTTTGTAGTATTTTTAAAATCGCTTGGGTTAGAAGTTAGGTAATAG